>OX608079.1:114505290-114542790 GCA_951509765.1 Sphenella marginata
CAGCAATATCAGGGAATGACCTATACAAACCGATCGATACTAACGTGGTTCTAGAAAAGGTGTATAACTGTCTGGCGACTTCCGAAACTTGATTCTGGAGGAGAAAGCTCGAGAAGCAAATCTCAACTATGTAGGCACATCGACGGATATAAAGTTCCCTTAAATCTCTACAAGGCATCATTTCATAAATAGTTGCTTATGTCCCATATGGTTTTGTGATAATTGCCACGATGGCCCATATCCATAAGTCGCCCCCAACTGTTGGTTGTGCTTTCCTATTTTTTCAAATTTACTATTGCAAACTACTCCAATATATTTTTTTAGAACATTTTAATGATGCGCTAAAGTCATTTGTAATTCTTGACAGTTAGCGCAAGTTTTTTTATGTACTTCTTGGTATCTAGTTATTTATTTATGTATATTGACCAGCCATTATACAGCGCCATAGAGTCGTTGTAGTTAGCTGAAATTAGCAAAGATTTTATATTTTGCATAAATTATTTATATTTATGGTGTTATTTAATGTATTTTTTATTTACTCAACTAAGTGATGAAACATTAAAAACTAATCCTAAAATTGATAAAAGTTGATTTTTCGAGGTTACCGTATTATTTAGTTTGTTTTGTTTATCAATTCTGAGATAAAAAAATCTATAAAAATAAAAAGAAAATCTTGTAATAATTAAATATATTTGGCAACCTTGTAGCAATTGAATATATATGGCAACATTGTAAAAATTAAATATATTTGGCAACCTTGTAAAAATTAAAAATATATGGCAACCTTGTAAAAATTAAAAATATATGGCAACCTTGTAGCAATTAAATATATTTGGCAACCTTTGTAAAAGTTAAAAATTTCGAGAATCCTCTTGTAGGTTATAATTCTAGGCTTCAGACCACCAAGCAATTTCGAACTCAGAAATCTGCTATTCTGCCCTAGCTAGTGAACCAGTCAAGACAACGCCGCATTTGCAATGCTATGTTGCACTACGTATGCGCGAGTTCTTTGCAGCTTACTGCCACTGATTAATAACTTTAGTGAAATTGAAAATTTTTCGAAAATACCAAAACAGCAAAGCCAACGAAGAAAACTAAATTACACAAATTGAAACTAATTTGTAAAAGCAAATAGTCAAAGTGCAAGAGTAACTTAGCTAACAAAAAAAAATCGAAGATATTTTGAAAAAAAAAATAACAAATAAGCATTTAATAAAACGAGAGAAGTACACTCTCAAAAATTTGAGGCCAAAAAAAATTAATCAGATTTGGTATAAGAAAATAAATTTTCAGACAATTCAAAAGAAATTTTATTAGTTGTGAGGCCTCGAAGCGAAATTTTTTTAATAAGAATTTCAATTACTTAGAAAATCTGTGAGAGATAAAAAATTAAAAGTATTTTCTTCCACTTGTTCAAGATTTAAAAATACTTCAAGATTTTTGAATTGCTTATTGCAGTTTTCTCTTGTAAACCTTATGATTTATCTGCTCATTTAAATTTTTTTTGGATATATTTTTTTTCACTTGTTATCGGGCAGGCAAAGTTGAAATTAATTTCAAGTTGTTTACCTCGCAAATAAATTTAAAAGTTATCTTGAGAAAACGGCCTTTAAGGTTTCAAATTGAAATTAATAAAAATTAAAAATTGTAGTGATAACTCGAGTGGTTTGGCATGTTTTTTATTTTTATTTTTACTTTTTCGAAATTAATTTAAAAAAAATTAAAAAAAGTTGCTCAATGGTTTCAAATTCCAGCACAAATTTTTAACTGTGTAAAATCAGCGTGAGGGAGCATAGAAGTGAAATATATCTCTGACGCCACTTACCACCTTTCGCTGCTCGCGGGAGGCGATGATGGTAGCGAACGAGAAGAAATATTGAAGAAAACTAGTACTCACGAAAAAAGCAACAAAAAAAAAAGAAAAGAAAAATTCATTTTCCGCCTAATTGCTTGGCTGTGATTAGTAATATTAAACTTTCGCGTATGCTTTCAATAGCATTTCGGAGTGTTTTTTTTGGCAAAAGTTTTGCTTGTTTGCGCCTTATTTTATACTCAGCTGGGTATGGACAACATAACTAATTTTATTTGCTTACGAGGAGGGCATACGGGTATAAAAGTACATATCTGTCCTTCACTCTGTTAATACGATAACTTGAGCGGACATGTCTTATTGAAGTTCGGTAGGTAGGTTCTTTGGCACTCATCTCAAATAAATTAATTAAAAAGCCCCGGCCACTTTGAATTTTTAGTATGAAACTGGAGCGACAAGTCACTGAAACACAGTAACAAATTTTTTAAAAATAAAAAATAATTCCAATTTTGCTTACAGCTGAGTATATATGTAACCTCCATTTCTAATTTTTTTCTTTACCTTTTTTTGTGAATTTTGCTTTTGCTGACTTTTAACGCTTATTTGGTGGCATTTGAATTTTACAAACACTAAAAAGATATTCCATTCTTTTCATTTAAATTTTTCATTTTAAGTTAAGTTTTTCATGAGAAAATTTTCTCTTTTTTTTGTAAACGCACCCGCTGTCTTGAGTAGCAGACGAGTTGCAATTACAAGGATTGATTGCGTATGAAAATGTTTGAAGGCACTTTGGTAACAAAAAAAAAAAAAAAAAGAAAAACAAAAAAAAACCAAAATAGCGCACCCAAACCCACAAGAAAGTTCAGCAGAGTAAAAAAAGTTAGAAACTTATTGGCCAGCGGCTTGAAGGTGTCTCATTTTTCATGAAATGGGTGTGAGTAGAAAAGTTAAAAAAAAAAAAAATTTAACAGCAAAAAATCAAAACCACGCTACAAACATTAGTATAACGCGCTAGAAAAATGAAAATGAAAACCATCAGCTGCAAACATTTCAAATTAATGTTGAAAAGTGTAGCTAAAAATTGTATTTGAGTAGGAAAAATGCTGTTTAACACTTGAATAAATAACGAATTTGATGGGAATGCTTCGAGTATCTGTGAAGTGGTTAAACAACAAAAAAAAAACATAAAATCAAAAATCATCCCTAAATAACGGTGTTTGACACGGAAGCAAAAATTATTAATTACCCAAAGTTGCAAAAGCATCATCATCTATTTGATGCTGCGGGACATCACGCATCATTTGATTTGACATTTTGACTGCTTACCGTTAACCAGCGAACGTCGCGCTGTCATTGTACGACTAGACGGCTTACAATGGGAATTGAAGGGCCTTTCTTGCAATTTAAATTGTTTCACAAAAAAGTTTTTGTAAAAAAAATTGAAAATACTCTAGACGTGTGTATAAAAAATTAATATTAATTTAATGTGTCAAAGTGAAGCATCCATTTCGTGTATGACGACGAAAACAATACATTTTAGGTTGCTTCATTGTAAACAAATATTTTTGTAATAATTTTTTGTGAAAATTGTTGACTTTTGTATTCCGTATTTTGTAACTCCCAAGCACTAAAGTAGGCAATTTTTTACATTTATACGACTCTTCTCTGTGTAATCAATTGCTAAGTCAATATGGTCACGTGCGCTTGTGATTATGAAATTAAAATTTTTGATGAATATATTAACTATGGAACGTTTCATATCTAAAACATCAGTAAAAATTGCCTAACATGATAATGATTCGACGATTATTCAAAATCGTTTTCTTCACTACTTTAATGTTTTCATCGGTTGTTGACGAGCTCGGGCACAAGGACGAACATCGTCATTGACATTTTCTCGGCCTTCCTTAAACCGGTTATACCACAATTGAACTTGTGTTCTGCTCATAGTAGACTCGCCAAACGAGAGCTCCTCAAGGCTGACACATACATTTTTAATTTATGATAAATGCAGGACAAGATCCATGATAAAATATGTGAACCATTTCTATTCTTGATTTTATGGAAGCTTTCCACAGAGCCAAATAGAACTGCCTGAATTTGACTCAAATGGAAAGCTTACAAATGCCAAATTGAAAGCAGTACTTTGAAAAACCTCTACAGGACCAGTCGGCTACGGCTTTATGGGGGTAATACAGAGGTCCCACTTAGATGGAAGCTACAAGTGCATGCTCTCCTGCACTCCCTTGTTGTTTCCAATTGGACTCAGTCAACGCTGACAAAAGATGGCTCCCATGACTGAGAATGTTGCATTCACAGCTGCTTGTCTACATATCGACAGCCACACTGCAAAAACCCTGTATGTCCAAAACCAAAAAGTTTTCAGGAGAGGGGAAAAACTGTAATAATTATAACGGATGTATATGAGCGACGGTTATTTCATTTCACCACTGGAAAGAAACGGGAAGTTGTAACCCGATTTTGACTGAATTTTAATGTGCGAAATATCACGATCTATGGGAAAGGCTCAGAACCTTATTTTTGGAAAAATAGTGACTTACGGGGTTTTGCAGTGTGGCTGTCGATATGCGCCTGTTCTGAGAACCGTGAGAAAAATTTGGTTGCACCAGCAAGTTTCTGGCTGAAAACAAGTGCACCTCACCCACTTTCCCACATTAGTCATACGAACTTATCGACTTGGGAATTAACTAAGACAACTATTAATTGTACATTCAAGTATTAATTTAATCAAATGTTAAAATACATAACAATATCATTTATAACAATAGTGACTGCAATACAAAATAACAACAACAACATCACAGCTGATATTCCACAGGGAATTTGTTTGATATTGAGGTGACACGCTGCGCTGCATGTTGCTGCTGCAAATGAATGCTTTTCCACACCCTACAACAAAAAAAAAATTCGTTAAAGAACAACAGCAACAACAAAAAAAATTAAAAACACGAAAATGCTCTGTGACGACAGCGCTTGCACGCGTCACCCATTGCAAGCGTATAATTAAAGCAGGTTAAGTGATGCTGCATGTTAGAGCTAGCCAATAGATTGATGGGAGTATGTGAGGTTGTAGAGCTCACGTGTGCTCAAATCAAATGCCCCAGTATTGGGATGAGTACGCTGATGAGCTGTAGACTGCATAGATTCGTTTTAAATGATTTTCACCGCCACTGCGACTGACAACCCTTAACTTGAGCAACACTTCGCTTGCACAACAACAATAACAAATATCCAAATAAATAGTCCTTATAGACACCACCAAGTAAATGATAGTAGTAATGAAGTATAAAAATAAACGGTAAATGGTTATAAAAAAATATGAATTGTGTATATATATGTTGTTGCTAAAATTATATATGGATGTATGTATGTTAGGGTGGATCGAATTTCGTTTGGAAAAATTGTAGTTTTCTTAGTGATAATGAATAAAACCAGCTGAAACACCAAAAGAGGCCCAGAAATCGTAAACTTTTTTTCAACGCAACGGGTACCAGTACGTAGCTGCGCCGATTTTTAATTCAATGTCAGCTGGAACCACCTTTTTACCTTGTCCAATAGCAGCAATTCGACTGTCACGTGATATACTCGATACAAAAAACGACAATACTTATTTCAGATGGCAAGAAAAACTGGAGTCATCGGCTGATAAAAATATTTTTTATTTTTTTTTTTTAACATCGCGACCCACCCTAATGTATGCATACGTCCTTTACATGTCCTTTGCAACACTCAACAATCATCAACGTTAAGTGGTATTCTCGTTTGCTTGTTCCTAAATTAATTTCAAATATACACACAAACAAACAAAATATATGTATACTTTATTGTTGTTGTTGTAAGTGTGTGAATTGAAATGATGTTTTCACCGCCGCGGGTCTCTTGAGATGGGCGTCAACGGCGGCATGCAACATGCCAAATCCTTCACAATACAGCAGCCTCAATTGCTAGCCACCACTGCCACAATCAACGTGACTCGCTCATCTGCAGCCGGTGTCCACTTGAGTTTTTGTTGTAATTTGAAAGGATATTACTTTTGGTGAAGTGTGTTGTTTGCCTATCTAAAGGATATTAATGAAATCATTTTAACCTTAAAAATGTAAACAAACTATATGCATTTACAAAAGTACGCAAGCAATGGATGCTTCATGGTGCTAAAGTCACCCCAAAGCTAACGATCAATGAGAAGGTATAGTGGGTATACGAGATACTTTAATATTCAGTATTCACTATAGATAATTACTTTGTACTGAAAAGGATGAGCCGCAGCTTGGAAAGGTTCGGAGGTTTGTGTAACTCGTTCTTGAAAATTGTTTCAACTTTTACTAATCATCAATCAATAAATTCGAACTAAGAAAATTATAGAAATGATTTTATGATAACTTGGGGTATCGACCACTCGCTCTTTTACATACATATGTTAGACGATATTTCTGTTCATAGCAACTCTTCCCATCGATCTATTTATTTAAGAATCAAAACGACGCTCTCATCGAAACCAATATAAAACTGCATTTGTTCTACAGCAATCGTTCCTAAAGACCATCAGGCAAGCTCCACACACTCGCTTTTCCGCATTGAATCTTGAAAATGATCTTTGATTTCTTTGGATCACGTTCCTTATGGATAGGAACAGTGCCAAGACAAACCTTTCCTGTCCACATACCAACATCATCTTGTGCTTTCAGCACCAGCGTGTCTAGTCAAGGCCACAAGGTACTGCGAGCTTTTACTACGTTCATTAAAAATGTTTCCACATTTCCCTTGCTTCTTAAAAGCAATCATCAATCAAACCTGCTTCTGATACTTTCTTTCACCCGATACATTCGCTTCTCTTGGTCATCACTGAACTAACCAAAGTCGTTAAGGAAAAAGTTTAAACGAGAGTGAAGGGGGAAAAAGCTCGAAAGCTTTTCAATGCCACTACAATACAATCGTAGGACGATTATGGAGCGATCGATATAGAACTTGGTAGTGCTCCCGAACTGTTCAAAATATATTTTTTTTATACATATATTAAAAAATAAAAACACTATAAAGCTCTTATAACACAAAATTGATATGAAAATGTCATTTTAAAAAGCTTTAAATATCAATATTATTTCCTATGAATATCTATGGCGTTAAGTCTTTTCATCGAATGAAATAATTCTTCCAATAGTTAAAAATTGTTTGGTGCTTAGTTATGTATGTATGTATGTATATATTTTGAAATTGCTAGGTGCCACTTAATCTTCACAAATGTCATTTTGAACATCCGTTTTTAAAATATTTTTGGCGCTTATTACGCGACAACCAAAATTCATTCATTCATTCAACAGACAAATATAATATTGACCAATTTAATTTTTGAAGTTTATATAGCGAAAGGTGGATTGAGGGGATGGATGATCATTGATTAGCGCACATGTGGCATATTTAAAATTAATTGCTGCCTCTTTGGTAGCAAATGCGGCGGAATAGGTGACATGCCGTTTGGCGGTGGGTATAGCAAATGAATTCGTAAAATCGTCATCATCAGCAGACAAAAGCAGAAATGCAAACAAATTTTATTACTCAAATTAGTAAAGATTTGAAAACATTTGGCAGGGTGCATGTAAAAGGATGAGGTATTATGTTGATTGTTTTTATATATCACTAGCATACCTAGCGGATGTTGTTTGACTTGAAAATTGCCTGGATTACGTCTCTCGCTTTATTTTGCTTTTCTTTTTCTTCTTTGCCCTTCTTTTTCTTTCACATATTATCTTCATCTGCTTGAAGATAATGCCATTTTCATCCACCACCTATTCTATGTCTTTAATTTACTGTTTATATTCCTCTGCCCAAATAACGGGGTTTTTATAATAGATATAGATATGTATATATGTATATCTGTATATCAAAGTTCCCGAAATAAAACCAATAAAATTTATCCGTCAGTGAAAAAAATGTAGATACTTGGAAGCCTGTGTTTAAGTGGGTGGCTTTATAGCAAAAATCGGATGATGACCACGCCCTTTTTCCGATGTCGAAAATTTCGGAAAACATATAAAGTGACATATTAAATGAATCGAACTAAAAAAGTGATGTATTGTGTTGCTAAACTGATTCGATTATTCTGTCAAAGATTTTCCCAAAAAGTTTAGAAAAAAGGAGTGGCGCTACCCAAATATGAGTGGAAAAATGTCACACCCCAACTCTAGACTATTTCAGCAGATTACCATACCGATTTTTTCTAGATGGTTCTTTAAATAATTTTGAAAAGTTCTTGTAAGTGGGCGTGGTACCGCCCAGACACGAGTGAACAAAATTTTCAAACTTCTACTCTTCATAAATTCAGAACCGTTTACGGTAGAAGGCTGAAACATGCCTTACATGCTAACGGAAAATTTTGTATTAAGACAATGCACGCAAAATCTTTGGTGACTTCATTTCTCAGTTGCTTCGCATCTCAACAATTGTCACACCCTTTACGCAGCCTCGCTAGTTTCAATGCTTATACGGCGGCTATGTTAATTTCGTTGAAATGGTGCATGTGTTCAATTAAATTAATAGTTTTCAATTATTTTTGTAATTTCGTGTATATTTCTGAGCCAATCTGCCGTGTCGTTTGTAGATGTTGAGAGACAAATCTATGTATATCTCGTTGTGATGCAAGTAGTTCTCATAAGTACGAGGTACACAGCAAAGTCAATTTATTAATGCTTGCGGACAATTTTGAAGTTGAGGTAATTTTCTTTATTTGCTTTCAACTGCACGTAAGACTAGTCATTTATGGGCCTACACATTGCCATATCAGCGTAATTTCCAAGAAATTCTTAACTAAGTATGTGTGAGTGTGTATGATGGCCGCTGAAAGAATAATTACACAACTTGAAATGAAGTGAATTCCTTCGTTTTGCTGAAATGTTGATGCAGCACAAAACTCTGGAGACTGGCGATTTTGGCGCCACTGTCTGACACTGTGTCGGAAGTGGGTCTTCTATTAATTGGAACGTATAAACAATCGTTTACAATTAGCAAATATCTTTTGCTAATTGAAGAAATCTAATAAAACATTTGCAGAGGGGGGTGAACATATGCTTTTACCTTCAAAACATAAATGTGCGAAGATATGTATGGAAGATGTATATTGGACTGGACCAACAAATTATTTTGATAGAATTTTTCAGAGAGGTGAAAAATTAGATACAAGTTTTAGTCTTTAATTTTGGTTTTTTAAGGCTCATCTGCTTTCCCCCATCAGCTCTTAGGGTGCGCATAAAAAGAATTTCAATTAAACATTCCTTCAGGTAGGATGAACCAGAACAATCTGACTGTAAACATTGTCACTATTGGGAAGTTTTTAAAAGTAGATTTTTTATAATTGCCGCCTTCATTTATCAGCCTTACCACGCCCACTTTAAAGAGCTATATAAGAACATTAAAATAATGACCACATCAAATGTCCAGTCTGCATCCCTGTTTTCCTACCTCCAAACTTTTTTTTTATAGAAGGTGTTTGTGGATGTGAAGATCCTTACTCTGTAGTTCTATTCGAAAGAAAATGTGTCTGATTTCGAGTGTTTCGCACTCTGTAAGAAATTTTCGAGTAGAACCCATTCGTTGTTCGAGTCCCACTCTAGACACTTCGAATTCGATTTATTCCCTTTCGATTGTTTGAAATTTGGTACTCCCTATTTCGAAAGTATAGAGAGCTCAGCAATCGCAGTTTGGAGAAATTTATTGAAGAAGGTATATAAAAAATTTAAAAAAAGCCAATTTTGATATTATAAAAATTAAATTTAAATTCGCTGTAGTGCTCGTAAAACAATTCTAATGATTTTATTAATCGAATATTCGAACTCGATTTTTGTACTTATTAAACTTAATCGAATTTCACTTTTCAATTATTTATTTCTTGTTAGATTATTCGGTGTAGTGATAGAACTTTTCTTTTCCTAGCGAAATTAAGACCGCTTTTCCTTCTTAAACAAGCAAAAATATTTAAAAAATCGAACTAAACGTAATACGCGCTTACAATCATTGAGTCGTCAAATAACATTCTCCTATCTCAATGATTTGCCGCAACATAATGTCATTTTAATATCTTCGACCACTGCGGCAGGATAACGATTGCTGACAAAGAAGCAACACGCAATTCGACACACAAACAAACACAAATACATACATACATGGGATGGGATTATGCTGAGGTGTATACTTACATACATATACACTTAAGGACCTTATGTTGGCATATTGGCTTACTTTGCTTTACGATTATATTTTACTCCAGGGAGCTTGTTAAAATCAACCAGAGCGTAAGATAAGAAATGCACGTTGTTGCTTGGTCACCGGTGTGAAGTAACAGTACGTTAATGGCTATAAGGAAAGCAAGGAAAAGCCAACATAAGCAACAACACCCTAACCAGATAGCGAACTCAATAATGTGAGCAACATTATTGGCATCAAAAGTAACATTATCGATATGGTAAATGGCGAACGTGAGTTAGATTGAGAAGCATTGAGTTCTGTTATTTGGAATATTTTTTTTATTTTTTGTTTTTAGTATTTTTGTGTTTCTTACATTTACACAAACACCTTGGAGGATTGTTACTTCATCCCAGTTGAGTGTGTATTGGCACCTTACTTATTCTGATAATGATGAATGCCCAAGGAATTGTAAAAGTAATGCTGGATATTAAATTTTTTTAAACGAATAAAAAATAAAATTTTACAAAGGATTTTCTCGAATAACAAATATTTTCGACCCACCCTGTTGTACATACTCAAGTTTACTTTACCGCAAGTATTGGATGAAAATTGATGACTGACATTATACGTTGCTGCGGCATCAAAAATTAATATTTATTGACCAATAGAAATGTGCTACCTTCTGTTGTTGTAATCGTATTCATATGGAGAATGTATGAATGGATTGTTCCAGTACGCGCTGCTTTTGTTATTTATTCGCAATATATTATGCAACTTTATTACATAATTTTAGTCAAATATTTCATATTGTTGAATATTAAGGAGAATTTCATAAATATATAAAAATTATTGCAACTAAATTATCGTACAGAAATATTGCAAACAACTGTTTACTTTTGATCTAGGTTCATTCTATCATAAGGGGTTAAGCATTTTCAAATTGCTAAAAGGCTGAAACTAAAAGTGAAACTAAGACTAAGACTTGAGACTAAGACTTGAGACTAAGCTTGAGACTAATACAAAGGCTAACAATAAGACTAAGCCTAAACCCAAGACTAAAATTAAGACTAAGACTCAAAGTAAAACTAAGAGTATGACGAAGACTATGATTATGACTAAGACTAAAACTTAGATTCAGACTATGACTAAAACTAAGACTAAGACTAAAAGTAAAACTATGACTGAGACTGAGACAAAAGCTAAGACTAAGGCTAAAATTAAGACTAAAACCATGACTAAGGCTAAAACTAAAAGTAAAACTAAGACTAAGCCTAAAATTAAGACTAAAACTAAGACTAGAATTAAGACTAAGACTAAAACTAAAACCAAGAATTAGACTAAAACTAAGACTAAGACTATGACTAAGACTAAAACTTATTTTAAGACTATGACTAAAACTAAGACTAAGACTAAAACTAAAACTATGACTGAGAGTGAGACAAAAGCTAAGACTAAGGCTAAAATTAAGACTAAAACTATGACTAAGGCTAAAACTAAAAGTAAAACTAAGACAAAGACTAAAATTAAGACTAAAACTAAGACTAGAATTAAGACTAAGACTAAAACTAAGACCAAGAATTAGACTAAAACTAAGACTAAGACTATGACTAAGACTAAAACTTAGATTAAGACTATGACTAAAACTAAGACTAAGACTAAAAGTAAAACTAGAGAGTGAGACAAAAGCTAAGACTAAGGCTAAAATTAAGACTAAAACTATGACTAAGGCTAAAACTAAAAGTAAAACTAAGACTAAAACTAAAATTAAGACTAAAACTAAGACTAGAATTAAGACTAAGACTAACACTAACACCAAGAATTAGACTAAAACTAAGACTAAGACTATGACTAAGACTAAAACTTAGATTAAGACTATGACTAAAACTAAGACTAAGACTAAAAGTAAAACTATGACTGAGACTGAGACAAAAGCTAAGACTAAGGCTAAAATTAAGACTAAAACTATGACTAAGGCTAAAACTAAAAGTAAAACTAAGACTAAGACTAAAATTAAGACTACAACTAAGACTAAAATTAAGACTAAGACTAAATCTAAGACCATAACTATGAATAAAACTAAGACTAAAAGTAAAAGTAAAACTAAGACTGAGGCTAAAAGTAAAACTAATACTAGAACTAAGTATAGGACTAAAACTAACTCAAACTAAGACTAGGCCTATGACTAACACTGAAACTAAGCCTAAAACTCAGACTAAGACTAAGATTGAGACTTACACTAGTACTAAAAATATGAATAGGCCTAGGACTCTAGCTGTGACTAAAAATTTAATTATTATTAAGACTTTTACTAGGACGACGACTAAGGAATAATTAGTAGACCAAAAGTGACTCGCGGACTATTAAGAGAATGCAGGGAAACAACTTTTTCATGCTGCCTCTATACCTTTTCTTATACTAAGCAACATGGCGCCTAGTTGTTGTTGAAATTTAAATAAGATTTTAGCTAAAAGAAATGCTAATGATGCGCGACGACAACTTGTCTGCATAATTGAGGTGACAGTGGCACTGAGAAGCTAATTTATTTCACTTAAGTCCATTGTTTACTTAGGCTTTGTTTTTATTTAACGAAATTCTTTGGCTAAATTCACGCTGCGACTACACCTTGAGGTGAGCAAACTCTCGTGGTCGCAACCTTTGTATTGAAATCGCTGGTGTCAACCTGATTTTCAAAATACTCACGAGTATGCACACATGTGTTTTTTTGTTGTATGCACATATGTAAGAATATATATATATTTATATATGTATGTATGTATGTATGTTGTATTTACATATGTGACATATGCGCATCCAACTAATTGCTAATTTTCTTGGCCAAATTGTGGGGCGACAAGCGCAACTAATACATTAACTAGTGCTTAATTTAAAAGCAAAAAACAACAACAACAACAAGAATATGGCTACAATGGCATGCTAAAGATTCTTCACATTCGAAAAATTAGTGACACTATGCAACGCCAAAAAGTTTAACAATCGGCAATGAGACGCAGCAGGCGCTGAGGTGGACTGTGGGGACACAATAGCTGACGAGAGGCAGAGGGACACATAGCAATGTCGGCCGACAGGTAGACCACAAATAACACAAATAAGTAAAAATAAATAAATAAAAGTTGCCACCATATTGGCTCAATGCAATGCATTCATTATTTGCACTGGCAGCGACAGGCATTTCCTCAATTGCGAATGTTGCAGCGCCGTCAGTGAAATGAGGCAATAATGCCAAGAAGAAATCATTGTCTGTCCGTCAGTCAGCACACCAACCCAATATTGTGCAAAACAATGCAACGACTGGCCAGAGGTGTGCTTGCTAGTGTTGCCACTTGCGTAAATTTAATTAACGAACCAGAAAAGCGAAAGTACCAATACACACACCGGGATCGTTTTAATTTTTATTTTTAGTCCTTTATTGAAAATATTTTGGATCAACATCTGATTCAAATTACTCTATAACTCTTCTATGAGAAATAAAATACTAAAGTCAAGAAAATAAGGTTATGCACGAAAGAAGGGAAAAGTCCTTGGAAGAGACAAATATTTCTCCAAATTTCTCCGATAAGTTTTTTTCACCAACAGTTCCAAAAATTCACCTATCATTAAAAATAATATTTTAGCCACCAATTAGTTATCAATTGCATCAATATGGCAACTCTTCAGCTCGCCATCAACTAACTAATCGTGCATTGTAGCAAAAAGCCAAGTGGCAGGTTGTCTGCCAAATTTGTTTTATGGTATATTTTCGAATGTTAGAACGCTTATGGATGCTAAAGCGTTGCGTTAATTTGTATTTGAATTTGTGTGTGTGGGCAGGCAGTTTTAGGCAGCGCTTATTTTGGGTGCATCGGTGGCGCCTGTTCGGCGTCACATTGGCTTATCCGTGCCGATTTCACTGTTCAGTGCTAATTTCAGTTGAAGATAGTGAGGAGAAAAGACAAAGCGTTATGTGCGGAAGAGTGGCAAATTAAAATGTGCAAAAGATACATACGAGTATCTACGTATTTTTTTTTTTTTTCAATTTTAATGAACATGCAAGTTTCGTAAATTTGTGTTTGTATGAGTATTCACTGAAACAAACTTACTTGAAGAAATCGTTATATTATTTCTTATATTTACATATGTAGCATAAATTAATATATATGTGGCTAATTACATACATACATAGTTACAGTTGTGGGCTGATAAAAGTAACAAACGAATTGTTCAATTTTGAAATTATTACTCTCTGATTAGATTAATTTATTTTATTTAATTTTTTTTTATTTTATTTTATTTTATTTTATTTTATTTTATTTTATTTTATTTTATTTTATTTTATTTTATTTTATTTTATTTTATTTTATTTTATTTTATTTTATTTTATTTTATTTTATTTTATTTTATTTTCCTGCCACAACAATAATGTGCGTGCGACTATCACAGTTGGTGGCTATATTAATCGGCCCAACACTGTAACAATTATTAAGATTGCAAAATGTGTATATATTATATAGCTTTGTTCACCTTTTCTTTGAATTTATGAATTATAAATAAATACTTTGCTGGAATATTTTTCTCTGAATTTCCCAAAATATTGCCCATTGCCCACACTACTACTTTTCACGCTAATTTGAAATGATGCACATTTCCTCTGTGCTTAACACAATCATTTACAAATATTTAAGAATTCATTATGTGCAAATAAGTTGCACAGTGTTCTATTTTTGATGAAATATTATGTAACATAAAACAAATTTGGGTTAAACAACATTGGTTCTATATAAAACAATTTTTTTTTTGATTTCGTCTGATATTTTGTAAATATAATTCAACTTTTTCGAGTTAAATTTTTATTTGAGTACGGCCTACTGTCTTATTTAATTTTTGAACTTAGATTTTCGATTGGGCACTCAAATTTATTTTGTTGCTGTTTTCGTTATTGCTAGGTCAACAAGATGCAGTGAGCTTACTCCCGATTGTTTCTGATTCCATAAAAATTACCTGTTTTTGATACTTTAAAATAAATTTAATTAATTAAACAAATTATACACATTTAAGTATATTATTTTTCGTTTCACCCGCACTTAGATTTCCTTACTTTTTATATAGCAATGCCTGAGTATTTATAATTTCAAAGTGATGCACTTCTATAACAAATTGACAGCTTCGGCAGACTTGATGGCGCAAATGTAAACACAACAATTTTTAAACAAAAATTATGCCACAAAACAATGCAAATTCAAGCAAATGAAAATATGGAAAGCACATACATCTGTGCCTATTCGTACACCCATTCACGTCTATATACATACATACATACATACATATCATCGTACGTGACTTTTTACTGGTTGCCCAATTATGAAATTTGCCAATAAAAAATTTAAGTGAAATTCGCTGGGCATCATATGATTTTCGGTGGAAAAAAAAATTATGTTGCAGCAACTTCACCGAATTTACAAAGTTATTGAATTTATGCAATTTTAAATGAATTCGCATAAGCGCATAAGTATTTTGCATTGTTACATTGTTGCGCAACATAAAAATTAAGAAACAACAACAAAAAGGAGGAGTATCGAAATTTACTTAAAAATTGCAAAGTGTTTAAGTGCAAGCGTTGGGATGTGAAATTGCACCAGAAAAAAAGGAAAGAAAATGAACACTTTCTCGCACTTACGCAGCCGCGAAAGCAATCGTCAACATCAACTGCGATCACCAATTTTACTGAAGCTTTTTTATACTCAGCTGAGCATAACGCACAGAGTAGATTCATATGCAGGGTACAGGGACTCGCAGTGGAAATAATCGAATTGGTGCATGTTATATACTAAGGAGAATTCTTCAGCTAAATCAATATTATAAGCATTCGCGAA
This sequence comes from Sphenella marginata, assembly GCA_951509765.1. NCBI lineage: Eukaryota > Metazoa > Arthropoda > Insecta > Diptera > Tephritidae > Sphenella > Sphenella marginata. The sequence goes on from OX608079.1 coordinate 114,521,164, forward strand.
ATACCCGAAATATCCTCAAAATTTGCAAAAGCCAGAATTTTTAAATTTGAAAAAATTTGAGTGTATTAAAAAGTTCCGAAATGGTCCTCAAACAAGTATCCAGAAATGATGGCAAATGTATCCCGAAATTATCTGGATATGATCACGAAATAGTCCCGAAATGGTATCGACAACTTTCAGGGATTTAAGGAGTTATTATGATAAAGCACCGAAATGAATTTAGAAAATGGTCTTGAAAAAGTCAAGAAAATAATTGAAAAGCTATCTTGAAAGAGTCGAGGAGTAATCCCGAAACGGTTCAAAAATCGATCCCGAACAGTTCAGAAGTGATCCGGAACAAGTCTACAAAAATAATAGAAGTCCCGAACGCCATCCCAAAATTATGCCCCGATTTGACTTTTACTACAATTTTTTATTTCCTTTGCATCCCTTAAAATGTCGATCTACTACAAAAATATTTAAAATTTCTCTTACAATCAAAAATTTCCATCTCCGTCTAAAAATGATACTTCAAAAATTGCTGATACTCTCTTGCCAACAGCTGAGTATATAGTGTTCGCTTCCTCCCCAACTTAGACGCCCTTCCTTTATATTTTTTTTGTTTAACATTTTTCATTTCGCAAATGTGTACGCACAAATTATTTTACGATCATTGCGAAAAAATTTACGATCGATCATAAAAGTTAAATGCTCTGCTATGTTGTGCACTGCTGATCGTACACCCCGCTAGTGAGCCTGAGAGCGAGAGCGAGCACGAGTGCATTGTTGCGTTGACTGACATATGGGACGACGGTGGCTATTTATTGTATGGTTGTGCTTCCGGGCGGTCTACGGTGGCTTCTCATTTGGTATGCATTGGTGCATTTATGCGTGGAAAATTTTAAGTTTACCTTTGAAATTTTCAGAAATTTCGCATTGCAAGAGAGCACACAAATCGCGTGGAAAATTGGGGAGGTGACTAATTAAAGTTGGAACAGGGATACCATCAGAACTGCGGTAAAAGTAGCTAAAACGGATTTTTATTTGAAAGGCAGGTGGATATTTTTTGAAATTTCTAAATCGACTGGATGGCATGAAAGCTTATAATCAAGTCCGAAATTGCAAAACTCAGGGCTTACAATAACTATTCATGCCTGGTAGAATCCCTCGTTCCAGTTCATTTCTGACCACTGGGTTATTACTTCTCGCATACAATTTACACAGTTTGGTAATAATAATAATATTATTTAGTTTATATGCGCTGCAACATCAGCTATCAATAATAATTAAAATTTTGCTATTTCTATTAAGATAAATTCAATGCATTAAAATATGCAGCGTGCGCGCTATTGAACGTCTACAAAACAGCTGCCAACATCGTCTCAATTCGTTCAATGGCAAATATCAGAAATCGCAGAAAGTCAATCGCCTAACGGCTGGCGGCTGGCAGTAATTAAAGTGATGCGTTTAATCTTTTTCAAGCCGCTACTAAAAAGGATATGAAAAATGTTATAAAAATATTATATACATTTGCTTTAAAGATTATTATTTTATTACCGCGTAGGCATTGGTAGGCAGTGCGCGCAATTATTTCGCATCGGAAAATCGTATTTTAATTTTTTTTCTGTGATTTTTTGTCGTAAATTTTATTATTGAATGCTAAGTGAAATGCGAGCATGGACTTGCGTACTTACAGCCGAACATATGTATGTAGAAGTCATATTGATTTGAAATTACTAATTTCCACTCTTTCGAAAGTACCAAGTAGGAAAAATTTCACTAGTTCTAGGCAAGCAATTGTAAATGTCACCTTTGGATAATTGCACAAATTTTGAGCTGATTCGAACCTAGAAAAACATACAGTTTTTCCCTAAAAATGTTGTTAAATTTTTTTTTATTTCATGTTTTTTTATTTTTTTTTATTTCATGTTATTTTTTTTTAATTTTATTTTTTTTTATTTATTTTATGTTATCTAGCTTATTTAATTTAATTTTATTTTATTTTAATTTATTTTTTTTTATTCCATGTTATTTTATTTTTTTTATTTCATGTTATTTTTTTTTAATTTAATTTTTTTTCATTTATTTTGGTTTATTTAGTTTAATTTAATTTAATTTAATTTTATTTTATTTTATTTTATTTTATTTTATTTTATTTTATTTTATTTTATTTTATTTTATTTTATTTTATTTTATTTTATTTTATTTTAATTTATTTTACTTTATTTTATTTTATTTTATTTTATTTTATTTTATTTTATTTTATTTTATTTTATTTTATTTTATTTTATTTTCTTTTATTTTATTTTATTTTATTTTATTTTATTTTATTTTATTTTATTTTATTTCTTTTATTTTACATTATTTTATTTTATTTTATTTTGTTTTATTTTATTTTATTTTATTTTATTTTATTTTATTTTATTTTATTTTATTTTATTTTATTTTATTTTATTTTATTTTATTTTATTTTAGTTTAGTTTATTTTATTTTAATTTATTTTATATTACTTTATTTAATTTAATTTAATTTTATTTTATTTAATTTTATTTTATTTTACTTTATTTAATTTAATTTAATTTAATTTAATTTAATTTAATTTAATTTAATTTGATTTAATTTAATTTAATTTAATTTTATTTTATTTTACTTTATTTAATTTAACTTAATTTTATTTTATTTTATTTTATTTTGTTTTATTTTATTTTATCATATTTTTTCCTGCTGGGTAATTAATCTATATTCTATTATATGCATTGAATGCCGGTATTCAAATATGTCGCTTATACTTTTATATGGCTCTCATGCTTGTTTAGTACAATCGCATACTTACCTATTAAATTCTGGAGCACCCACTTTCAATACATTCATACCCACAAACATAAATTGTACATAAATACTTTGTGTTCCAATTTTGTATGTAAATATTTATTAATAAAATTTTAATATATTTGACTTTTTACTTACTTTTAACAACGTACTTGAACTGATATGTAGATAATATGAAAAAGTTTTTATACTTTCTAATGCATAATTCAAATTTGTGTGGAATTTTTCCTCAAAAATTCCTTACGAATACTTGTGGTACTCATATAATTTAGTGAAAATATGTCTTTACATAGTCCTCAAGTATTTTGTTTGTGTAATAAGGATGAATAATTTGGCTTGCTTGTCCTACGATTACACGCTCCTGGTTATGGATACTTAATATATGTATGTATGTAGATGTGTGTGTGTAAGGATATGCCATATTTTATAACAGTTAACGTTGAACTTTTCTATGGCCACATAAAAGTATCCCATTCCGCAATACTTTCCTTCGCAGTTGATTTCTAGTTTTACTGTACTTTAGCGGTTGCATGAGTAATTTGAGCATCTTGTTTTTATAGAATTTCTGTGTAGTATCTGTATCGCTCTTAGTTGTTGACATTTTCGTTTGTAATTTAACTGCATGATTTCGGACACACATTCGATAATTAATGAAACCATAAAAATAAAAATCAATTAATTAAAAATGCACACATGAAACTGGTTCAGAGAAAGGATGCTGCATGGTATGCCCAGTAGGAAAGTGAAGGCGTGAGAATTGCTATGGAGATAAATGTTAAAAATGTTGTGGGATTGTTTTAGAAAAAAACAGACTAAAATCTATGAAATAATTGCTCTCTTTCCTACATGGATTCTTAGCCACATGCACGTGCCCTGACAATGCCTAATTTTGAAATTTTAATTAGTCATAAAAAAGTAATTGCAATTTTAAATCTAAAAATAATTTTAGATGTTTTTGCCTTTTCTTATTGTTTCTGAAAACTTCTCAAAATAAAAATATATGGTTTTCAATATTTCTTATTATATAATAGTAATACAATCTGTCTGTAAATAAGTTTTTTCCCAATATCTCAACACTAGCGCCACCTATAGCGTAATTTTTTTTGGAAAAATCCCTTTCTCTGTTTTTTGAACGATAGTGTAAATTTCACGGGCCACGGGAAAGGCCAAAGAAGCTGAAATAAAAACGTTTATTTGCAATAAACAAAATTAGGTCTAATTAGCCTACGATCTCCAAACAGAAACTTAGTATATTATTACTTGCAAAAGCTTCGAAAATGCAAATTTAGGCTCCCATGCGCCACCTATCGGAAACAAAATTTTGACTTTAGATCGACGGGAAGTAAGTTGGAAACCGAATGCTGCGACACTGAAAAATGTATTCAAATTTTGTAAATTGAGCGATATGGGCGCCACCTACCGCTTCAATCTTTGTTCATAGTATTAAGTAATACACACTAACTAACCAAACTATAACCAAATAATTTCCTACTGGCCCTTTTCACCTACTCATTAATTCTCTCTTCAAAGACATAAAACCGTACTTTTTATGGCTACACTTGAGTTAAGTTAGTATATCATATGTTTAGTGTTTGCATCTATAAATAAATATATAGAGATAAATACCAACAAAACTATACAAACACATAGTCAACACATCAAGTCCATATTTGATTTTTTTAAATGACCATGTGCGCTCGAATCAATCAGTTGACAGCGTATCATTAGCTTGGATGTGCACGAAAAGAAAAATAGAAATAAGTTAAGAGGGCTTCCTTCGAATTGCTCAACAGAGTACATGAACCTATTTGTGGTTCATTGACAATTGTGGGAACAACACCCCTTGAAGGGGTTGAATGCACACAACGCCGCCTCGAGCGCCTGAGTGTGGATGTTAGTAGGGCAACTAGCATTTGAAAATGTTAATGTTATTGGTTGAAGTTGTAATAAAATATGCTCGAAGACATTTTGAATGAATGAAATATCATAAAAAGTAGTATTTTTATTTCAGTCGTAAATGTCAAGAGTAATTTAAGTAGACTTTTAACTGGAAGATGTGTGTAGGGATGTGTGGCCATGTGTGAGAGTACATGCCCTACAGTGAATCTTGATTGAGTCATACCAGTTTGGAACTCCTTTTTTTGACTGATCTAACTAGTCAGCAAAGGACTAAACCCAATACTTCTAATTTTCTCTTTTAATTTAATATATGTAAGTACTGGGACGAACAGAGTTGGGGCCATGTCATTAGCCGTTAATAATGAGGAATTGTATTCCACAAATAGTCATCAATAAATCCCTTAAAAGTTACTCCAACAAAGCCTTTCAAGCAACACCTTTTATTGCACTAATTGCAAGACACATAAAGAAATAAATTAACAAACTAAATTTATTTATTTAATTTGTAAAAGGTGCAGACAAATATGTCTCTCTTTAAAAGATTTTGGCAACCTATTTGTTTTATACTTTTTTGAGCTTTTCATCTTTGAAGATTTCATTCAACAGAATTTGTTAATTAGATGCAGTTCGTTTTGCGTCACTCGTTCCGCTTTTGTTGCCTCAAAGTCCAACAGTTGCAGCTGCATTATAACTCAGCTAGGGATGTGACGAATGTGGAATTTTAGAAATACGTACTTTAGATGCGAAACTTAATGAGTTCCACAGCGAGTTGGCAAACTCAGAAACCTGCTACTAATGCAATGATATGAAAATCACAGAGAGCCTTTGAAATTACTCAGATTATAATTACCTATCTTACCAGAGCCCTTAACTCTGTGCTTCTGTTCGAAAGAAAATTTGTTCGATTTTGAGTGATTCGAACTCGCTAAGAAATATTCGAGTTAAACACTTTCGTTGTTCGAGTTCTATTCTAGACCCTTCGGATTTGAATTATCCTCCTTTCGATTGTAGAATTATTTTAGAAACATATGAAAAAGAGTTAAGAAATCGCTGTTGTCAGAAAATAATTTAAGAATTTGAGTTACAAAATTGGAATATTTAAAAAAAATATTTAAATTTTACATTAGAAGTATTTATAAATTTAAAAAAATTAAATAGTATATAATAAAAATAAAATAGAAAATTAATTGTGTGAAGACTGGCATTCGAAACTGAGATTTGCTTTGCTTTTTAAATTTGTGAAACAGTGATGTCTACGATTATGGAATATCTTCTACAATAAATTCGAACGAGCTATAGAGTACCGATGTGTATTAGAATCGCTTTCGAGTAAAACAGCCCTTCGAGTAGACTTGCAGAGTAAGGATCATTTTAAATCAACCGAATTCGCAAACGATGCGCTTAAATTGCTTCGGACATATGTAATTAGAAAAATCAGCGAATATTCGGAACATCACGAACCTGAACATTTGAACATATTTATGCAAATACCTCTTTATATATTTTTATAAATACATACATAGCTACATAGCTACATACATATTGCACTTTGGCGTTGTCATCACTTTGTAGTGTAAATTGTTCGCTATAATTTGAGGCTGCCAAAAGCAACAACCAACAACCATACAAATGAAATATCAAATTTTTTAACGCCTACTAAATTTATTTGTTTTGCTGTTTATATACAATGCACCCTAACATAAATTGTGTTAAATTTACCATTACTAAAACACTAAATCTGAAATATGCTTGAAAAATAACCAGAAATTTTTTTCAATATAATAGGTAGGCAAGGGTGTGGATGAATTTTTATAAAGCTTCCTGATGGTTGATGCCGATAAAGGTACCAAGGTGAACATATGCTATAGTCTTAATTTGCTTTAGACTTGGCTAGCACTGTTTTCTATGCGGGGTGCAATAAAGCCATTTGGTTTTATTTCTCAACATTTCAAAAATACATCGCCTTATTAATCAATATCAGATAATTTCCACAAAAAAAGTTAAATAAAGACATTTTGACATTATTGCACTTTTGACTTTATAGCACTCTTGACTTTATTGCACCCTGACCGTTTTTCTTGAGCTTAAAATTAAACACAAAATTTGAATAAAGACCAGATATTCGCCTTCTCAATCATTAATAAAAATTGACCAAGAAGAAGTTTGGCGCTATGTCCAAAAAAGCTTAACCCACTTTCACCTCAATTTCCTGTAAATCCCCTTAAAAGGAAAGTACACTTTTGCGAATATAAACTCTGCTGCTGCTGCCTAATAAAATCTATTGAATGTACACTCCATTACTGTAGATTACCTTGCAAACATAAACTGCAGCTGTTCACATTGGACTTTTCTGCCCGCACCCACAACGCTAGCCCGTTTGGCATATTTTCCTAAGCTATGCTGCAGTCTATTGGACTTTTTGGGCACCTTTTTAAATTTGTATGCCAGTTATAGCCTAAATAAATAAAAATATGTTTGTGCGCAAAATATGAAATACAAATACAAAACAGGCGCTTACACAAAACATACGGCGAGGGTTAAAGGACGCGAATATATGTATGTAAGAATGTGTATATTTACAAAATAAGCCAAAAGGACACACATCTCAACGAGCTCAAGGCGACCCATCAACAACGTTGACTGACTGTCAATGTTGTGCAGATGAGGACAGGCGGGCATGAGTACGGTTCTTCTATTGTCCATACGTGGCCATCTTGTAATTTTCCACTTAACCGTAAGCAGGACACACACGACCCAGGTACCCAAGGTTGTCATTGTATTTTTGCTTACTACGCCATATTTGCAAGATATTGTTATGCTCTACACTTGAATTGATGTGAATATAAAAATCATAATAAAATGTATTTACCCTCGGATCAAATTATGAATTTCATAAACGAAATAAGGTGTTCATATGCAAGGACATTTACGGCTTACCATCTTTGGGTGGCTGTGGTTGTATACAACGCATACCCAGCTGCTCCACATGTTCCTTTAAGCCATCGTCCTGTGTCACATTGTGAGCATTGGCTGACGCAAAGTAGTGCTTCTTAAGATGCTACCTAAGCTAGAATACGCTTTAAGGAGGAAATGAATAAACTTCAAGTGGTCAACCAACAAATGCGGCAAGGACACAGTTGGCGTAGTAAAATGCCCTAAAGTGTTGAAGACAATAGCGGGGAGTTAAGAAAATACTGTATTGTGCATATTTATGAAATGAACAATATTTTGTGGACAATAGCAAGCTCACAACTACACATGTGTAAGTAGAAAGTGTATATGTGTGTGTGTGTGTGCGAGAAAAATGATCCAGCAGAAAATTGGACTAAAATTGAACTAGACTAATGCTGAAACATTTAAGGACGGTACTGGTTCCAGTTCAATAGCTAAGCTTTGCTCTCAAGCAGGGTTCGGAGAGGAATCCCGAAAAATTTCCAAAATAACCCATCTCGAAATGAACACTAAAAACTCGAAACTGTTCCGAAAACAATCAAGAACTGATTCGGGAAACTTACAAAATTATGCCAAAAATATTGCTAAATGATCCCGAAAATGTTTTGAAATTATACCAAAAATGTTCCTAAATGATTTCGAAAAAATTCCAAAATTATACCAAAAATGTTTCTAAATGATCCCGAAAAAGTTTTGAAATTATACCTACCAAAAATGGTCCTTAATGATCTCGAAAAAATTCCAAAAATTATACCAAAAATATTTCTAAATGATCCCGAAAAAGTTTTGAAATTATACCAAAAATGTTCCTTAATGATCTCGAAAAAATTCCAAAAATATTCCTAAATGATCCCGAAAATGTTTGGAAATTATACCAAAATGTTCCTAAATGATCTCGAACAAATTCCAAAAATATTTCTAAGTGATACTGAAAAAGTTTTGAAATTATACCAAAATGTTCCTAAATGATCTCGAACAAATTCCAAAAATATTTCTAAGTGATACTGAAAAAGTTTTGAAATTATACCAAAAATATTGCTAAATGATCCCGAAAATGTTTTGAAATTATACCTAAAATGTTCCTTAATGATCTCGAAAAAATTCCAAAAATATTTCTAAATGATCCCGAAAAAGTTTTGAAATTATACCAAAAATGTTCCTTAATGATCTCGAAAAAATTCCAAAAATATTCCTAAATGATCCCGAAAAAGTTTTGAAATTATACCAAAATGTTCCTAAATGATCTCGAACAAATTCCAAAAATATTTCTAAGTGATACTGAAAAAGTTTTGAAATTATACCAAAAATTTTCCTTAATGATCTCGAAAAAATTCCCAAACTATATTAAAAATATTTCTAAATGATCCCGAAAAAGTTTTGAAATTATACCAAAATGTTCCTAAATGATCTCGAACAAATTCCAAAAATATTTCTAAGTGATCCCGAAAAAGTTTTGAAATTATACCAAAATGTTCCTTAATGATCTCGAAAAAAATCCAAAATTATACCAAAAATGTTCCTAAATGATCCCGAAAAAAATCCAAAATTATACCAAAAAAGTTCCTAAATGATCCCTAAAACATTCCAAAATTATGCGAAAAATGTTCACCAATGACAATGAAAAAATCCCAAAATTATACCAAAAATGTTCCTAAATGATCCCGAAAAAAATCCAAAATTATACCAAAAAAGTTCCTAAATGATCCCTAAAACATTCCAAAATTATGCGAAAAATGTTCACTAATGACAATGAAAAAATCCCAAAATTATACCAAAAATGTTCCTAAATGATCCCGAACAAATTCCAAAACTATATCAAATATATTTCTAAATGATCCCGAAAAAGTTTTGAAATTATACCAAAATGTTCCTTAATGATCTCGAAAAAATTCCAAAAATTATACCAAAAATGTTCCTAAATGACCTCGAACAAATTCCAAAAATTATACCAAAAATATTCCTAAATGATCTCCAAAAATTCCAGAATTATACGAAAAATGTTCCTAAATGATCCCGAACAAGTTCAAATGATCACGAAACCATTCCCAGAAAGGTACGGAATATATATGTAGATATTTTTATACATGCTTAATGTTGCGAAACAAGAAATCTGTAGCTCTCCGAAAACTATTGGTCAGCAAATTTTACTGCATGATAATTTTTTTCACTACAGTAAACCTCACTGATAGTACCTTTTTGCAAGTTGTAAGTTGGCGCGCCTCTTTATATGCTTCAGTTTATTGTACGTGAAAAAGTTTACGACAACCCCGAGGTGTTGCATAGAGTGTAGTGTAGTCGTGTGTGTATGTGTGCGTGCCTTGTATGTGTGTCTGTGTTGAAAGGTATTTATTAAAATGTTTGTAGATGTGCTTCAGATTTTATGCATCGTAAGTTTATTATTAATATTATTATTTTGCTCTATTTTCCTTCCAGAGTTCGTGTAACATGAGTTTATGAATGTAAATCGAGAGAGCGAACTAACAAAAGTTCGCTTGGTTGCAAAATTATTTTTAATTTTTTTTGTTTGGAAAATTTACTTGACCTATTTTTGAAACCCACTTAATATTTCTAGGACACTTCAAGTATATTAATTCATGCATATCAGAGAATTATAAAATATCACCAATTTATCAGAAATTTTTTTGTATGATCTTCTGTAACTATGAACTTCATCAGAGCCACAATGATTTCATCTAGGAAATTTTGATAAACTATGTCTAGAGAAACTGAAACTGCGTTGTAAGCAATTTTATATCGAACTTTCATTAGTACCCTCCTAGGTACATGACCACACACATGCCCGCCAGAAATAAACTCATATTTTCGCTTGAATGTGACAACATATGGATAAGTATTGTGGACCTTTTACTTAAGGTAAACTGTTGAAAGCAAAACAAAAATGAAATTCCAAGTGCATAGATAATTCGTGGGTGGAAATCTGAAAATATTTTAACACTTGTGTTTATTTAATAAATTTCTAGAAAATAGCAAATATTACGAATATGAAGAAAAACATAGTTGCCCTGCAGGAATAGGCCTAGAAGAAAAAGAGAGAAAGATATAGAAAATGTGTTTTAAGGAAATTCAACACACTGTCTCTGAGCAATTGACTTCCTTAAATACGTTATATATAGTAATAAAACTCAAATACAAATGACATTGCAAAAGAAATGTTTTAAGATACAAGCTTGATAATAACTTTCCCTCATAAAAACCTTAAGTTTACTATTCACGCATTAAATTTAATTTCCTACCTTAAAGTTTTGCCCAAAACTTTCTTCAAGCCAATTCGCATTAATATATTTTTCCCCACCTCTGCTGCATGAAAATGTGCGTCATTTACCTTTTTTTATTTAGCATTTACAAAAGTCCTTCAGCACATCTGGCGCATTGATAATCAAAATAATACCTACGCAGCATATGGAAAGAAAACATTGCATATCCCAAGGCGTAAAAGCAACGCTTACTGTCCCATGTCACATATGACACGTAACTCAACGTGAAAATTAACATCATAAGAGTAAAAGTGTGCGGAAGGATGTAAGTGAGCTGTGGGGCTGAACAGACAATGAGTGAAAAGCAATTGGCGACTGGGGTGGTATTTTCTTTTGCGAAAGTGACCAATAATTACCTATGAGACCTACTAAGAGACAACAGGACGTGCGCTAGGTGTTCGTCAGTATTCTATTCATGTCACGTAGAATTTTATTAGTCAATCAAAGAGTAAACGTAATGAATCTCATTATTGTCTAGAAAAATGGTCTGCAATGAGACCATTGGAGAATGCAATTTTTTTAGAAGTTGTTTGAGCTGTTTACTAAAAAATCTTTAAGTAGGCCTTACGTTGGGTATATCTAGGAATATAACAGGGTGCCTCAGATATTAAAAAAAATATCCCTAAAAATCACGGTTTTTTTCTATACTTGTGTTTGTGATTTTGCTACAGCTATGCTATGGTGTGTGAATAAAATATTTAACACAGGGTGATCTTGCAAAGCATAAATAATTTCTTCGTACCAACAAACAACTTGGTTTTTTTCGCATAAGGGGACCCTGTTACATTTCATTTAAGCTTAAATCTTTGTCTCTAGAAATCTAAAAAAAAATTTTTGATTCAAGTAATTATTTTAATTAACAAACTTGTTAAGCAGAGGCTATGATTACGACCCATATTAGTTAGGTTTTGTCGGTATTAAAAATAATTAAAAAAATGTTATGAAATATACAACTTTCCCTTGCTCCACCTAAGCTATTCGCTAAAGGAAGCCATCACGGGCTATGGTAAGTAACCAAAGATGATCAAAAGAACACCATACAATCGTAAATACAGGGTGACCAGTATTTTCAGAAACTATTTGCTTTCTAAAGGAAAATCTGGGTAAGTTTGGCACTGGAAGAAATTGACTAAAGCAGAAGGTAGAAAGCAGAGTGTAAACTAATGGTAATTGAAATAATGTATTTCAACTGGAAAATCAAAAAAATAAAATATTCCCTAGACTGTATAAAATCTTAAGGGTTAGAGAATTGCAGCTTTCATGAGAAATTGATTTCTTCTATATGTATGTAACCATCATTCACTAGACCGGAAATATGAGCGTTCTCATTTCCACGCACTCAATAAATTCTCTACGGAAGCTTTGATGTATCGGTCGATCGACAGGCGCCCATTGACACACCGACGCTCTTGCATGGCTTATCACAAATGAATATCAACGGAAATTTTCGCAATTAACTCAAAGTAGAACATTTCAAAGTTGTTGTCAAAATGCGTGTCATCGTAAATAATACAAAAACAAAAAAAAAGTATGAGAAGCGCGAAATTTCGCCACGTGCAAAATACAAAACAAAATTACAAAAACAAAAACAGCAACACCAAATAAATTGTATGTTGAGATGAGCGTAGCGATGCGCCACGAACGGAAACAGCGGGACAATACATAAATGACGTCAGTAAGAGATTAAGGTACGAGAGCTAAAGTGCAGACGTTGGCTGGTCGAAGTGATGCGGGGTCAATACGGAACAAGTATATTGAGGGTAACACAATATTTTGATTTGTACAGAAATTATTTATTACAAAAATATTAAATTGACTATCGATAAGTTGTGTTGTATGAATGTAAGAAAGTAATTTAACGATTAGATGCCACTAAATGCGAGGGGAGTAGTGAATGTGGGAGGCTTAGTGATGTTCATACCGAGATTCTGTTTTTTCGGGATTTGTTATCGCTCCTCGTTAGGGATCATAATTTAATTTTTATTCAAGCTTATAATTACGGCTCTTTCTTGTGTGTTCGCTCAGTTCCAAAAGAAAATTTTCGAAAAAAAAACTCGCTAGGTGGCGCATGGATCAAATTTTTTAGAAAACTTGTTTAAAATGTTGTAATTTGCTAACGATTTTTAGCTTATTTACCGGTAAAATAAAACTAAGCGCTTTGCTGAGAAACTCCGCTAGATGGCGCGCTCATAGAGATAAATAAAAATTGCTCAGAAACTGCGGAAATTTACGGACCCCTTTTTGAGCAACTTCCCGTTGAGTTGGACAAATCAAATTTTAAACATATTTCAGAAGTCCGTGACAATTGCAGTGCAAGCTAAAAAAATCCGCCAGGTGGAGCAATTTAAAATATTTAATCTTGTGATTCATTTTTAAGAAGCAAAGGTTATGCAAAACACTCTACACCAATTTCCTCGAAAATTTAGATATAATTCAGAACTGAAAGACAATGTTATATTTTATCGAAAAAATTCCTGTAGGTGGCGCACGGATCAAGCAATACAGAAAATGTGTTTGAAATTAAGAATTTGGCAATCGGTAATAAATATCTTCCAGAGTTTCAACTAGCTTGTAGGCATCCTTAGATTTAAAAGTTGAGCATTTTATTCACAAAATTCCCCCTAGATGGCACGCCGATCAAAATAACTGAAAATCGCTGAGGACTGGCTGAATCTTGCTATAGATTTTTGGGTCATTAAGCTCGGCACATTCGTCAGAAATTCACTTACACAATGATTTTGTTTAAGGACAAACTGTCTTCTTCTTTTCGACGTCGTTATTGTGAAGGTAACATTTTTTTTATCATTTAATATTTTTATTTTTTTTGTCATGAGTCTTAAAGATTTCTAAACGTTTTGACTGCTATATCCCCATATCTCCTCAAGTAAAAATGTATTGATCCCGATTACATGCAAGCGAAACCAAAAAAGGAGTCCCGATTGAACATCTTCTTGTTATTGCATCACTGACACTCACACCAGTCGCGCGCCTGACCGAGGGTGAAACTCTCCTGGCTGTACGCAATTGTTTTGCTAAATGCGTCAATTTCTATACCGAAATTCGATATGGTTGTAATTGTGTAAAGTATCAACGAATGTCGAACGGTGTATGGATGTCTCTAACCGTTATCTACTTTGCAAAATAAAAAAACAAAAAAAAAAAAAAAACAAAACAATAAAGAAATGTGTAATATTATGAAGCGCATCACAAATTGCAACGTGAACATTTTTTTTTGTATTTTGCTGGATGCTTTCTCAGGCGTCCACAACACCAACAACCAACGTGCGATTGCTATCAGTTTTACTGTTCTTCTCACCCTCAACGTACATGGGTACCTAAATATCTGTGATAATCAATGGTTTGCTGTTGTTGTCAATAAAATAATTTTCCTTCAATTGTGTTGTTATTGTTGTTCTCTCGAACGCTAATGGATTTATAGCCGTTTTTGCGCATTTACTAATAGCATTTAGGTAGCATATTTGGGAACGAGTTGGGACGGTGTTTAAGCGGCGTCAGTTGTGATTCTTTTGACAGTATGGAACTTTGACAATTGTTGTTATTTATGAGTGTGGGAAAAGAAGTGTTGCATACTTAAAGGCGTTTTGTAAATTTGTGGAATAGTTGGTGTTCCTTTTTAAAAGATTCTTTATTGTTTCCAGCACTATTTGTTGTTCTTTAATTTATTAAAATTGTTTTCATTCTATTTAAATTTGATTTGATATTTCTACTGCCAAGCAGTCAACGCTGTTTCAAAAATATCTTACAATTGTCGTGTGCTCTGCCTCTACCTAAGCGCTTGGTTATCATAAGTCCTCTTTTCTACTTCCACTTTACCTTTTTTAAAACTACTTTTCTTTGCCTGTGGCCAGTTAGATATCTTGCGCTCTTTCGCATTTTGCTCTCGAAATAGAAAAAAATTTGATTTGAAAAAAAAAAAAAAAAAAACACACCAAAAACTTTCCAGGAAAAATATGAGCCAATTTAGCCATTTGAATGACTCGCAGGCAAAAGTGCCAGAAATACTTTGAAACAAAGTCAAACGGATAGGAAAGCATAAGTTCGGCTGTAAGTGGTTGAAATATAACCAGCTGTCAATGTATGAAGAAAATTTGTGTGACGTCACATGAAGAAAAAGCAGCTAGTACTCGCTTATCTAAAGCTTAGGAAGCAACTTAAGGTATTTCCTAATGAAAAATTATTTGAGATCGTAACCCTCGCAGGATTTCCCCAACATTCAAAACTTCTACCGATTCACATTTCAGCCAGCACTACTGGGTATAAAGCTTTACTTGCCACTTCACTAAATTCTGTGTGAAAAAGCCAACCATCGCTGCCACTCAGCTACCAAAGTGCGGCGCAGGCAATAGATTCGTACACGCGCCCAACAACATCTTTCACGTACCTACCTAAATATTTTTCTTTTGCTTTTAAAATGTAAAAAGAAATTTTTGTTATTAATTTTATAACGAATGAAACAGACTTCTATGTTACAACTCTAACAGCAACGCTGACTGCCGGCAGTTTGAATTTCATCTTTACGCCCAGCTTCAAAAAAAAAACGCAGATTTCTTAAGGAAAATGCTTGAGTAGCCATGTTTTGTTGTTTTTTTTCTCCTTTTTGTTGAATGATTTGTAAGAAAAAGGGTTTAAATTGCATCTTCATTTTATTTTTTCACATTTTACTCCGTCTGAGGGCTATCCGTTGTCCAAAAGCAATAAAGCTTTCTCAGCCAAAGGGTGAAATATATGTTTGTAAGTACTGTGCGGTGCAGCGGTTGGAGGATTGGTAGTCCTTACGCTTTGGTCGGCAGTGGCTTTGAATTGTTTTGAATTCAAATTAAAAGTATACAAATCCATTTAATAAGTTTCATTTAAGAAATATTCTTCCTTTGAGCAATGAATGGTTGCATTTAAAATGAATAAAGGAGCGTTTTGCTTTTACTGGGTCTATGTGAGTGAGTGAAATATTTGAAGGAGAGCAATTTAATAAATAAATAATTCTAGCTAAAAGAATGATTTTTGTAATTGACATTGCTGTGATTTAATAAAATAGCTACTTAGAGGAAATTCATACAAAATCTTGGACCAAATGGAAGGCGCAAGGCTGCTAAGTCATTTAAATAATTTTAAGGGGATTTAGGAGAATTATTTAAAAATACTCACTGCGGAATACTCCGAAACAAAAGCGACAAATAGGAAATGTGTAGCAGTCATAGATTCATCTCGATTTCACATAATATGCAAATTATATATTGTTGTTGTTATTTTCGCAAACCAATGCAAAACTATCCGTGACCACAAAAGCATGACATTGGAAAGTGGAATATCCTCGATCTGCATTCATGTAGTTGTATCTGCATTGTTGTTGTAAATTGCTATTGATAATGCAATAAATTTAATAAGAAATTCTCTATGCTTTGGCATAAAAATGAATGACTGAGTGGCATGAAGTTCTACGAGAAAATCTACAATGAGGGTTTAACGGTAATGCTTCGAATTTGCATACACTTTCTCACCCCAATTAATTCTCAGGCGTTTCACTTTTAACAAAGCAGAGACAATTTTCGTTGAGCTCAACATTTGTATGTAAATATGTGCATTAGACTGGGTAAAAAAAAAATTTTAAATATTTTTTTAGGATGGTTAAAAAGTTCTCTACCAAAATTTAAAAAAAATTGTCTCAAAAACAAAAAAAAAATTATTTTTTTAGTTAAATTTTCAAATTAAATAATTTTGAAAAGTCAAAAAACAAAACGGGTGATGAAAGGTAATTTTTTACTTTTCGGTACTGTTTTTCTAATATTTTTGGGACAGTATCTTCTAGATTCTAGAAATGATCACGAGAAATTTCCACAAAACGATCCTGTAATAACCCCGAAAAAATTAAAAAAATTATTCTGAAATGATTCAACAACAATCATAAAATGGTTCCCCAAAAACCTTTAAAAAGCCCCTTAAGAAAACGAAATGATACTGCAACAATACCGAAAACATTCCTGAAATATTGCGATAACAGTCTCCGAAAAAGTCCAGTAACGGTCCTGAAAGCTGAACTTAAGAAATACAGAAAAACCCAGAACATTCACAAAATAGTCCCACAATTATATAGAATTGATCCCAAAAAAATACCGGAAAGTCTGGAAAACGATCCCGAATTGATTCTGTAATTCGAACTGATACCGAAAAATTATCGAAATTAAGCGAATACAATTCCGAAATGATAATGAAAGTCCCGAAATTGTCCGAAACCTCCTTTAAAAAAAAAAAAATTTTGTTAAAATTTTCTTTTCTTTATAAAGACAGATTTTACCCAGTTGAAGAAAAAAAAAAAGGTTTTTCAACCCACCCTAATGTAAGTAGCTACAAATGCCACTTCATACTTTGCATCTTTAATTCTTTGGCCCTCATTCCAGTGTATGTTGCTTTTGTATTTGTGTCAGAGTTGCCTTTTTTGTTCGTTGGCATTTGAGTGTGAAAATATTCGTTGTTGCCTTCCGGCAAGCGAGACACATTTCCGGCATTGTATAATTACCGTTATTTGTGCAGCTAATTAATTGCTAATCAATCATTAGACTCCATTGCCAAATAAGCACAATAACGTAGATGGCGTCGAGTTCCTTCGATGACACTTTTTACTTTGCCTAAGCACCTTTTTTTGCTCAACTTTGTTTTCAAAGGCTCATTTGCCTACATTTTGAGCGTTGTTTTCAAAAAGTATATACGAACATAATAGGCTGTACACAAAATAATTATCATTGCAATCAATATGACATCTTTGCAGGATGTCTATTTTACATTTAAATATCGTTGTTGTCCTTCGGAGTAGCAAAACAAAAAATAAAAAAAGAAACGCGCTCGCACACAGCAAGATTGATTATTTTATGAAGTGGCCGAAAATGAGTGCCGAAACAACAGGATACTGCCTAAAGCATAAAGCATCTTCCGCAAGAGAGTGGTTGATTTAGAGTGAGACGAAGCGGGAGATTTGAATGATTAGGCTCTTGTACTCGTATAAAACAGTCATGAAGTAGTGTAAGTTGGGTATTTAGTCTGCTGTCAGCATATTGACTGACATTTGTTCTGTTTTGTTTTTTTTTTTTATTTTGTAGCCGACAGCGTCACCTGCTGTTGTACTCACGAAGATATTTAATGGGCTTATGAGCTGTCCCAAAATGCAAATTTTGTAAGTGACAAAAAAGGTGTCATTCAGAAAGTGAGAAGCTGTCAATAAACTTGGGTCGAATGGGTTTAGAGAGTACGTTTTCGCACCTTAAATGATGATGAAGGATTTACATATGAATTGTTTTAAGTTAAGTAGGATGGCAGGGAGATGTCTTAATGATTGGGATTAGGTAAGTAAATATGTATGTACACGAAAGAAGAGAGCTTACTTTGAAGTTATTCATTTATTTAAATACTTCTAACAGGAAAGCAAAGTAACTTTTACTTAAAAACTCGAAATGCTTGGCAAAAGTTATTTGTTGCAAGTGAAGAACATAATGATAATACAGCGATGTTTGCAAAGGGCCTTTCAATCTTTAGTTTCTTCTTTTAATGTTTTTTTTTTTAATACTGATGCTAAATGTCGAAAAATTATTGCCGGACATTTTAATTTCAACCCGATTTTTGAGTTTTCCAAGAATTTTAGAATTGTTCCATAAACTTGGAAACACATTAAATCAAGAATTTTAGTTGAAGAATACAAAAAGACTCAAAATCCGAGTAACTTTCAGTTAATTGCTTCTGGATCGCACAAAAGTGATTTGATTTTTAAAAACTTGACATCACTGTGCTCTTTAAAGAGTAACAATAATAGTCAAAAAGAAAAATATTGTATCTATGTATTGGCTGCACTACTTTTTATTATTAATCTATGCCAAGAAAGCGACCTAAAAAAATTTTGAGTTGTGACTGTTTTTGATTTAGGGTGCGATACATTAGAATGACCATGTGAGCCCATTTTGAGTGGCATTCACTGTACTTAAAACTGGTTGGAACTTCAAAGTTGCATTTTTAGCAGGCACTTTGAGGTTGAATTACTTGTACCAACATCGTTTTCGATACCGATCCATTAAACCGATCAAAAACGAAGGCCTTGGCCTAGTATTTATTATATATTTTTGTTTATAATTTAAATACACTTTAACTCCAATTTCTTTCTTTAATTTCATAGCTCGAAAGACATCAGAGCAAACCTAAACAATTTTTGTATGTGCCCGATTTGAACCTATGTGGATCCCATACGTTCCCGTACTAACTTAATTGCTATGTTACCAAGTTTCTCCACCCATATTTTTGCCAAATTATAATCGAAGTAATGAAAAATCAACATATGGCTATTATCTCTAATAAACAAGGCAAGCCATAAAGCAATGCGCCAATAAATTTGTTGTAAAGTCTTAATTGCTTTTTATAGGTAATACTCGTACATTCAACAATTTATATGCGACCATAACCTTAACATAATTGTGTATTTATTTAACAAAATTTTTGGTGGAGTACCGATTAAAACAATTGCCTAAACTCAACCCAGATTCAAATAAACATATGCCTTGAGCAGACATTAAATGGATTATAGTACAACAATAACATGTAAAATTAAGTATTAACCATAACACAACCATATGAATATACAGACCTATATACGAGCATATATGTATGTATATAATACACTTTTCCCGCAAAACATTACCGAATAAAGTACATAATTTCACCATGTTATAAATGAAATTAATTCGTTTAATTGGCAATGGAAAATATGGTTTATACATATAAGTATAGATTAAGTGATGTCCAATAAATGTGTGCACATGAAAATTACGGTGACCATGCGTTTTGTGTATTTTTTTGAAACAGAAAAATAAGAATAAGATTCTTAAAATTGTAATTTAATGGTAAAAGTAGTAAAATTGGTTTAAAAGTAGTAAACTGGTAGTAAAGTAAAGTAGTAAACTCAGAAAGCATGGATAAGATTTTAAGGTAAAAATTTTATTTTTGCTTCAATGTTAAATTGTTGAAATCATTTTTGGAATTATTATTCATGTTCAAAATGAATACGGAAGCTTCTCAGCATCCAGCTAAAAATTGAAGCAGTAAGCTTGCTATAATCCTTTCGTTGATTGTATAAGGATCACCTTAATACACATTTATAAATCTCCTCAAATAATTTTTTTTGCATTTTCGTTATTGATGGTCACCGTAATTATACCCCACATAAATTCATAATCATTCACCATTCATAAGCGTTATTAGACGTACATTAATTCGTAGTACAGCAATGCTTCATAAACTCACATATTTTTATAGAAATTTTGCACATATGAAATTTTTATTTGGGCCATTGTGCCACGCCATACCAAAATTTATATATTTTTTCAACATAATGAGTAAGTATGTGTGTGTGTTGGTTACAGTTTTTATACGCTTTTTGGCGACCACGAAATCTGCTTAATCGCCACAAATGTATCTCAATATTAATGAAACAATAATAAAAAAATATGAAGCAAATGAAAATCATAATTTTTGAGAGTAGTCCAAAAGGAAAGCAGGTTTACTTATTTATAGCGTCATGAATGTTATTTGGTTAGTGCCCTGTGGTGAATCCGATACTGAAATTGTTTTATGCTATTAATATTATTATACCTACTATTACTCTATACTGAATTTCGCCACCAATTCTTTCGGGTGTAAAGTTACCTTGACTATTTTAGCTCCACACTAACCAGAGTTCCAGCCTCTGAAGATTTTTGTAAATAAAAATGTCTGGACCAAATATTCAAAAAAAAAAAAACCTCAATGTGGCTGGATTGTTATAAAATGAAATCTTTTATAGACTTTCATATTTTAAAATTTTTACAACAAGAAGATTTACTTGGCAGTGATTGTCTTTTCATGATCATAGAAGTAATTTTACGAAAGGCGAAAAATGATAATAAATTTTCATAAATAAGTTTTCAAGGCATTTCCTGCTGGGCCTTTATGTGGAGTTGAGTCTCGTGATTATATCGGATGTGCAGATGCCACAAATTATCTTTTAGGTATCATATGATTTATCTTTACATGTACATTAGACTGGGCCAGAAAACTGTTGTTTTGTTTATAATTATATTGAGAGGATTTTCAAGATTTTCGAAAAAAAATCTACTAGAAAAGATTTAGTCAATATTAATTCTTGGAATATTTCATAAGCCGGTTGCGACTATGACTATGGATGAGCCCGAGGCCACTTATAATGATGTTTATAGTGAGAATTGTTATTGTTTTAATAATCTTTTTAATCGAAAAAAAAAAAAATTTTTTCCACACATTTTCGTTATGGTTAAAAGTTGTGAAAGAAATATTGGGCAGTTTTTCCTTCAAGACCTTATACAAATTGTAAAAAAGTATTTATGACTATAAATGACAAAAAATCAGACTTCTTATATCTTAATGGTTAGTGAAGCGTGCCAAAATTAATCAGATGAAGGAATAATTATGAAAAAACTAAAAACAACAATAATTTTCATGTAAAAAACTATTACTATTGGTTTTGGCCTCGATTATAGGCAGACTGCTTTAAAATTGCAGATCGTAAAAATATCATTAGTTAAAAAAAAAAAAAAAAAAAAAAGAATTGGTCCAGCCTAATGTACATACTCGTACAAATATTAATAAAAATGTAAATAAATTTCGCCGTTTATAGAAATGTTCATCT
>OX608079.1:114545290-114562790 GCA_951509765.1 Sphenella marginata
GAGTGTACCGGCTAAATTGCAGAAAATAATTCCTCATATCCCTTACCCGTTCCGCTGGGTAACTATAAAATTGGCGTTTTTTCTGATGTACACTCATCTATTTGCCTAACATGGTCTAGCCAGAAATGAGGCTCATTATTGTTGAAATATACCTCTTGAGTTAACTGCTTTTGCTTTGATTGAAATAATGTCCTAAAGGGTATGCTCTCAATTTGGGCTTGAGTTAAGTCAGGCAGTATAGAGATGTAAATACAACAAAGTTGTCTCATTGTTAATATGTGAAAAGTGCATGTGTGGCTTTTTGTTACCTTGCCAAATTCATTTGACCAGAAACTTAAGTTTCATTTTGGAAACTATCCAATGGAGAAAAAATACAACCATGAATGCACGCACGTAATTGCAGCATAGAATATGTTTAACGCATCAATAGCTCTATATATACCCAGTATTAAACTGATAGCTAATTCTGATAAAAGGACCAGTTTAAAGTGGTTTTACATTCGACGAATTGAAGGGCTAATCTAGAGATAGAGAGTTCAATCGGCTTGTCTGGCGTATGTTGTTGCGTAGAAGAACCCTTTCCCAATCACATTACAGGGTTTATATATAAGTGACAAGTAAAGACATTGACAGCGAAATGACAAGAGACCAGTGCTGGTAATATTGTGGACTAGTATGTACACAAAACTGAGCATAACTCTGACTATCTGTGGTATGGCTCGCCTAACTTTGTTGCAAGCATTTTCACATTTCGTGCTGGTTTTGACTTTTTTATGGTATTTCGTGAGACAAAAAGCTTTTCACCATAAAAGCACACGTCGGTGAGATCAATGTCACAAAAGTGCTAACCCATTTATAAGCAAACATATACATACATACATATGTAAGTATGTATGTATGTAAGTATGTATGTATGTAGGTGAGTATATACTTGAATTTAACAATCTACACATTTTCACACGAAATTCTCTGTTCGTTTGCTTTAAAATAAACCATTAAACTTTCATTTTAGCCATTTGAAATGTGGAAAGATTTAAAGGAAAAATCTGAGCACTCAGTTCGGAAAGTAGTTTCATATTTCATATCCTCTTATAAATGGCTCAACGTAAAGCATTTACTCACCTTATTGGAATTTAACCTTGGTAGGAGATTTGGCAGTTCAGCAAAGCACGATTGTAGAGTATTCCAAACTTCATTTTAATTGAGAATGGGCGTGGTCTTGATCTACTTCATACTGTTTTACTCCGTCCTTTTAAATATTGATTATTAATCTTATTCATTGGTAATCGAATTTATTTTTTTGTATAATTGATTAATTATGATAATCGAACATTTTTAACAAAAATCGATTAGGATTACATTTTGTGTTCGATAAATAAGGATTGATGAAGATTTATTTTATTTTTAAATGTAATCCCAAGATTAATCAAAATTTCAATTTGAATAAAATGGTTGATTAATTGCGATTAACGAGGATTAATATCAATTTGAGTCCAATAAGTGTCGTAGATAAGAAAAAAATGTTTCCTTTTTGACTATTATTCATACATCATAGGATGTATGGAGTTAGACTAATAGCGGGCGACCATCGCAAGGCGTGAAATTCCCTCATTTCGGACTCATAAACGAGCTCATAAAGAGTATAAACGCTCCCATTTAAGACTCCTTTTTGAATCATGGAATAGGTATATATAATTTTTTTTGGATCAATTTAAAAAAAAAAAAACAAATACAAAATTGTACAATTTTTTTATTTTAATTAATATTGAAATGTTTAAAAAGCATTTTATTTTTTTGTTCCACATTTTAAGAGTGTGGTGAGTCAAATACTATTCACAGAATACACAGCTGGAAGAGCCGATTTCAGAACTTGGGAGCTCGTGCTTTGAAGCTTTTTTGCCGTCAAGATGTGCAAAAAAGTCTGCCTTGGTACTTAAGAAATCAACCAGCCGGGCAGTTCTGTTTTCCCTTAAAAGTGCTCGCAAAGTAAAAGTGCATACTTTATTTTCAGAAGCATACACCCTGTACTGTGCCATCTTACCCTACGTAGTCTCATTTGTTGTTATGACATTTACTTCACAAATTTTAATTCATAATCAAAATTTAAGTTTATTTAAAATAATTTTTGTTAGATAAACAAAGAAAAACTTAGATATAAATATAAATTATATTAAGTAGAAAATATATAAAAAATAAAACAAAAACGTGAAACAATTTCGTTAACGCCCACCATGGACGTCATAATCGAGCACATTTTGCAATTTCTGCAATTTGATGTGGCCAAAATTTTTGGTAAAGGCAGCGAGTGTTGTCTCTGTACTATAACCGCTTCGACGCCCAGTTTTAGTGAATCGTTTGATAGATGCATTTCAAATGTCTACTCGCCACGCCCACAAATTATAAATGGTGACGAAATGATGTTGTATGATGATAATTTGGATGATTGTGATGAAAATCAATTGGCGGCGTTTTGTGAGCAATTGGAACAGGAGGATGGAGAAGAGGACGAGGAGGACGAAGAGGAGGAGGTGGATGATGTAGCAAATGAATGCTGCAGCAATACAAATCAACTGCAAGCTAAACGCAATGCATGCCAACAACAAAGGTCAACACGTGCATCCTTTCTCGAGAACCTAAAAAATGAGTGTCCGCAGGATTTTTGTGAGGATACAAGAGCCGGTGGCGATGTTTGTACTTGTGATGCTGTTTGTAAGCGTGTGGTCTCAAAAATTGCCGATAAATGCTCATCGTCAACGCTGCTCGAATTGAAATGCATTGAAGAGCGCGCAAACAAATTGTGGCAGACACTAAATGCGAATATGCGTAGTAATCCTTGTGGAAAATTTCCCAATTGGTGGGATTTGAAGACATGGCAAAAATTACCCTTCTATTGGGCAGCGCTCTCAAATGAGATACTATGTGAAGATCCTTTTGAGAATTTCAAACGCTTCTATTTGGGTGATAAGAAAACAAACAAAAGGGGGGCAAAACGTCAGCTGGAACGCACGCTCATACTCTGGCACCGTTTAACTCCGAAGCAGCGTTTGCCCTTCATTATGGAGGCTTTTATTAGTAAGGTGGGCGCAGGTAGGGTTAATATTGGTGATGAGCATGAGATACAACGCATCATCTGCGAGTTGCATAACAAGTGAGGAAAGAGCAGAGAGAGGTGGTGCGAGAGAGTGTGCGTTATTTGTGAGGCGCATAAACAGTATACTCTTCCATGTTTTCATCTGCCCAAGTGGGTGTTTTTGTGTATTGTCGAAATGTATGTGGAATCTTTAAATTGGTCGAATGTATCTCTGTGAAATAAATGTTTGCATATAAGCCATGTGTATAAGCAGTGAGAAACTTTTATTTTCGTTCACTTCATCGTATCGCTGTCCTTGAATCTGAATGATGCAACTTTGATGGAAACCAAGCTGTTGATGTTTGCTCAATACTCTGAAGAGCTAAGAAAGCAAAATCTATTTTAAGCCCCCAAATGTAATTTTTTCTTCGAAAACACTTTGTCTTCTAACATTTTTGAATGGTGATCTATATTGAAGCTTAGTTCTAGAGAGCCCCATATCAGAATATGCTTCCAATAATATCTATCTGATTAGTTTTCAGAAATCCAATAATCGCTTCTTTAACCCAAATAAAAAATTCTGAAATCAATTGGGCTATTTCGAAATTCAACAAACATTTTTCGAAATACAATTGGTCTTTTCTAATTTCAATCTGCAAATCTATTCTTGAACAAGCTGATTTCGTTTCCCGTGTTAATCTTTCTCTCAATTTTAATATCTATTAATCAAGGTGTCTTTTAATATCTTCCCCATCAATATTTGATGTTTTCAAGTGCTTTCGATTTTAATCCAAACACCGTTTGTTCTTATTTTGATTGCGTTTACGAGAAGCAGATGTTCCAATGTTTTGTTTGTGGAACATTATGTACTTTTTGTATTATAGTTGTTGTTGACAAACATGTTGTTGTTATTGTTTTCTGCTGATGCCTTGAATTAAGTTTTCCAAGAAAAATTCATTAATTGCCCACGAAAATTGGCATTTTTATAACCGAAATGTTCAATAAATAAATCTTCCATAGATTCGTACTGCAGCCACCCATTTCTCTTCCTTGAATTTGATCGGTTGTTTCATTTACTTTTCTTTTTCGATATTTGAAGTGTTTCTGATATGACCATCGGACGTCACACATTGGCCATGGCACTGTGGTTGTGATTGAGTTTGTGGTCGCGATTCGCGTTTGGAACGCTCGAATTGACATGACAGCCTATTTATTATGTAGTGATTGCTGTTGTGAGAAGAAGAAGACGAAGGATTTGTGGTATGATCCATTTTAAATACTGCTCTCAAGTTTTTGTGTTCATTTGGTTGTTGTTGGTGCCATGTTAATATTTAATTATAAAATTTGTTGTGAAAATAAAATTCGCACTTGAACTACATTTTCATTCGCAAGCAGGCCAATCTCGTGGGTACACCCATACACACATACATACATACATACATACATATGTATGTAGATAAAAATGTTATTAAACATAATGAAAATGTGCCAATCTATAAATGGGGAAATGATCCAAGTGTTGTGTCAGAAAATAGAAGAACTTAATTAACAACAAATTGAGTGCGATAAAAAATTTGAACTTTTTTTCGTAATTTGGCGATTGCTTTCTTTAATGAAATGTGAAGGTCATTTCGGCGTGAAAAATTGGGTTAGTGGAAAAATGTTGTTGTCTTTCTTTGAGATTTAGCGAATGGCACTTTTGAAATGATATGGATTTTAAGATGGTTTGGATTTAATGGGGTATTAGGTCATTTGCTAAAGAACCTTGAAAAAATATACGTATTCACTTTAAGTGAAAGCTGGAAAATTTTTGCGAAATTCATTTTGAACCAAAAAGTTCTCATAACACCAAAAAAAAAATGTTATATCGATTGTTGAGTGGCTATTTAAAAATATTTTTAAAAAACCCCCTGTCCTTTTTTCAAAAACACCCTATTACAATCTCGATTTGAAGAACGCCCTATCACAGAATGAGTGTCAAAACCCCCCCTATCTGAACGAAAAATGGGGCAGTGAACGCCCACGGGCGTTATTTCCCCGGGCGTTATTTCACTGCACCTCTAAAAACTGCAAAACCCTATTTAATTTTTTTTTAAATCAAGACGACGATCGTTTATAATCCTAGTTTAGAACGTTTACAAAACATTTTTCTGGCTAAACGAGGAAACCGAACCCAAAGAGGATTTAAAAAAAATATTAGTGTTAAAAATTTAAAATAGTCAAAAAAATGAAAGTTAATGTAACCATAAACATAACCGTAGCCTTAGCCATAATCGTAACCATAACCGAAGTCCAAGTCAAAAAATATATATAAATATGGGCAAAACTATAAAGAAACTATGTATAAATATAACTAGAACCGTATCCACAACAACAACAAAAAACTCAATTATAACCATACCCGTAACTATAACTAAAATCATAACCATAACCATTATTAATTAATTATTATAATCATAACCATAACCATTACCATAGTCATAATCATAACCGTAACCATTACCATAGTCATAATCATAACCGTAACCATAATCTTAACCATAAGCATAACCGTAACCATAAGCATATCCATAACCGTAACCATAAACTTTTCTTTTATATTTTCAGTTTCCGTTTCACTGCACTTTTCTCTTCCATTTATCTCCTCTAACTTGATATACATACATACATATGTACATACATATGTGTTGATAATCGTAAATCGTATGTCTCTCCCACAGTTTATCTCTCTTTCGAAAAGCGAACCACACTCTTTTCTGAAAAGCTGAAGTTCTTACGCTACTTCGCGGTACATAAAAGTAATATAAAATAATTAGTACAACTCTGGCAGACAACTCCTGACTTGTAAATAAAATTCTTCCATAATCGTTTTCTACACTTGTAAACTAAGATATGTACTCGTATAATGCTGCCTTAATTTTTACAACAAAACAAGCTTGTCCAGTTTATATTGAACACATTAGTCCATAAATAGATCAGCCCGTAGATATCCTGTATAAAAAACAAACGATTTAGGTTTATTTGTTTGTTGTAGTCGAACGATATATTTAAGTTTCCATTTACAACTTAACTGCTGATTTCTACAAAATCCATAGGCATAAATTAGCAATAAAAATTTATGTGTTAAATTTTGTGTACGTAATTGCAACGATTGTAAAAAACTTTTAGCCATCGGCTTACTTTTTATTGCCACGGTAAATGTGTGGTACATGGGAAGATTTGTGTTTTAAACTTTAATAAATCGATTAAGATAAAAATTGAAAGTTGCTCATATTTATTTTTACAGGAAATTATTGTTGGGGGAGAGAACATAATATAAGAAAAAATTAAATCAATAAAGGGGGCAGGCTAAGTTTTTGAGGAATTGAACTGCGATTTATATCCCGTTTTGAAGTTTTCTGTTCAGAATAGATGAGTTTGGCTTAACTTGAAATACATAAGTCCTCTATTTTATGTAATTTGTTTTTGTTGTAAGCGGTTAGTCAACGTCGATTTCGATTGCACAATATGCATCCCAAGTTCTAATATCGTATGTGTTACCACAATCAGGTATAAAAGTATCGAATAACAAAATCAAATCCAATGGAAACCAAAAGCAATAATCAGGAAGCAAAATAAAAACCGTCGCACGAAAGAGTTAAAGGGGTATGTAAGGCCCACAATCGTGTACACCGTTATGATATGTAAAATGCGAAATTATTGCGGTAACCCAAATTACTATCGAACTTGTGATATTGACAATTTGACTGCCTGATGCTGTGATGACAGTTTTGAACGACCAACGGAGCATGTCACTCACACCTACATGTGTTTGACAAATAAGAAGAAGAACACATCGAAACCAAATACACAAATCACTAAATTCGATTCGTTCCACAGAATTCAATTGCGTCTCAGGAAGGAGTTAAAAAAAGGATATTTAAGTGTGGGTACGACATAAGGGAAAAGTAAAAAAAAAAGAAGAAAACAAATGTATTGTTGCTGATATTGACTTTTTATTGTTGCCATTAAGCTGGGCAAGAGTAGGGGCGGTGTGTGTATTTTGTCTCTATGGCTAACTCACATAAACAAACGAAGAAACATATGAATGCATATTAGAGGGTTTTGAAAATTTGTAAACTTTCGGAAAAAAATTTAATATTACACTGAACATTTTTTTTGAAAAAAAAAGAAAAAAATTCAGCTGCGAAAACATTTCAAAGTCCAGGTATTTAAAAAAAAAAAATTTAGATAGGTCTTTTAATATGTACATACGGTATACATATGTATGTATGTGAAATGTGAAAAAAAAATAAAAAATTTCTCAGTGTATAAAATTTAAAATGAATGTTTTCAAAAGCCGATTTTTATACCTTTCTAATGTAGTAGTTCCAATTTAAACGTACCTACTACAGCAATTTTATAATTATTTCGATATCTTGCCACGCCCACAATTTTTAAAAAATGTATTTTCGTCAAAGTTAGGTTGTGCTTTTGTAGGTAAAATTTAGCTTTTTTGAAAAATTTTAACAAAATGTGATGGGGTCGGGTTCAATCCATATCGGTTGTGATACGATTTTCATTATCTTGTCCAAGGTTAAAGAAAATTTAGCTACAATTTTTTTTTTTTAAATTCAGATACTTAACATTAAAATTAAGACTTCATATGCTCAGAAAAAAATTTTTTTTTTTGAAACTCTCTAATGTCCATTTTTATTAGATTATACAACAATAAGAAATAAAATGTCTTCACTACCCACCCATAGTACAAAGTCAAACTAGTCAGAAACCATGTAAGTTCATCAAGTAGACCTTTGTTTGCTGGTACTCGTTTGGGAGTAGAATTGAACCGTTTGTAAAACAGAAAAAAAAAATTAAAAATTTAATTAGAAAATAATGGTCTCAGTTTTGAAAATTATAAAAAATTTCTCAAATTGGAAAATTTTTTGTTTGCTTTTTTTCAAAGTGCTGCCTTTGAGAAGCTTGTTTCACAAAAAAAAAAACGATTTCAGCAGGACTTAAATAGCGAATTTCCAAAACCTACAAAAGAAATGAAATAAAAAATTAGTCGAATGAAAATAAAACAGAACTTGAACTAGTTCGGCTTCACTTCAACCAGCAGTAAATAAGATTACAACCAATGGGTTTGACTACAGTGACTGTGTCCAACTACTTTCACTTTTATTTCTTCGGCTACAAACTTTTCTCTTTACTCAGCTAAAATCATAAAATCTACAAACAATAAAAAAAAAATAAAAAATCTCAAGAAAAGAAAAATAGTTGACAAGTCAACGCTTTAACGGATTTTGAAGCGTGTTAGCGTAACAAATTCTCCTTTTACCCCTAACCCTTACACTGAGCGCTGTTTGCTGGATGGGAAGGGGTCTGATTTTTATACGTTTCACAGATTTTAACTATTTGATATTCTGGTTTTATTGTTTCGACCTATGTTTGCACCTCAATTTGTCTTCGTAAATGTGAAAAATGTGGAAATTAGTTGGTTGTCTTTTGCTGCACGCGTCCTGTCACGACACTACCCCCCCACATTTTTTTTTATTTGCGCGCTGTTTTTGTTTTTTTGTTGCTTATTTGCACTTTCACATTTAAACTGATTTTTTTGTTAGCTTTGGTTTGTTTGTTTGTTTTTGTAATCGTCTGGTTGTCGTCATCGTCGCTGTTTTGTTATGCTTTTGGCTTCAACTGTTTCACTTTCATCAATCACTTGCAATGTCACACCTATTCACGTACTCGTATGTTGGCGTGGAGAAGCTTTTCCACTGTTGGGAATGTATGGTAGATATTCCTTAACTCGCATGAAAACTGCCAGATTCCTTTGCGTAGGAAATGTCATCAACAGCAAATCCTTGAAGAATTTTTAGTTAATGTGGATGAGGAAAATGATTTAGGTTGGTGCGCTTTAACATAATTTCCAGACACTTTCAATTGCTTCATTTCCTTATGCTAATTTTAAATCTGTTTTAAGAGTGTATTCGATACGCCACGCCCA
The DNA here is from genome assembly GCA_951509765.1 of Sphenella marginata. Taxonomy (NCBI): domain Eukaryota; kingdom Metazoa; phylum Arthropoda; class Insecta; order Diptera; family Tephritidae; genus Sphenella; species Sphenella marginata. The sequence goes on from OX608079.1 coordinate 114,554,347, forward strand.
TTTGTCTGAGAAGTTTCAGTTGATTTCATTGTGACATCCACGTAGAGTCGTCCTGCTGGAACTGAATACCCTACGATCATGCGCTTTTTCTAATGACGACCTTTCACAGAATTTTCCCAAAAGAAGGTCCTGCCGCAGTCAGGTAAAAGATCGGCCTTCATCCTCGTAGTTAGCAACAAAGAGTAACAAATGTTGGCACACTTCGAATAAAAAATTATTCATCATTTATAAAATTTTGAGTGACGCGTGACCCGTTATTTTTTATTCAAAAAACCAAAGTGATGAATAACGTGTTATGTATTTTCATTCAAGCAGGACCTTTTTTAGATCATTTTGGGACATTTTTGGGATCAGTTTGGGAAATTTTTTGGAAAATTTGAGGACATTTTTGGGATCATTTGGAATAATCTTAGGATCATTTCGGGACATTTTTAAAATCATTTTGGGATCATTTTAGGACATTTTTGAAATCATTTTGGAACAATTTTGGGATCATTTTGGAAGAATATGGGGATAATTTTAGGACGTTTTTGGGATCATTTCGGGGTATATTTTGAACCATTTTAGGACATTTTTGAGATCATTTTGGAACATTTTAAACATCATTTTAACCACTTTTTGATAACTTCGGGATATTTTTTTAATCATTTTAGGACATTTTCGGGATCATTTTGGAACAATTTTGGGATAATTTCGGGACATTTTTGAAATCATTTTAGGACATTGGATAATTTTAGGACATTTTTGGGATCATTTGGAACAATCTTAGGATCATTTTGGAACAATTTTAGGATCATTTTAGGACATTTTTGGGATCATTTCGGGGTATTTTTTGAATCGGTTAGGACATTTTTGAGATCATTTTGGAACAATTTTGGGATCATTTCGGGACATTTTTGGAATGGTTTTAGGACATTTTTGGGTTCATTTTGGAACATTTTGAGGATCATTTTGGGAAATGTATTTTGAATAATTAAGAAAAATTAATTTTTTATTTATATGTCACTCAAATTTTCTAATAATGCCCAGCCCTGACTCAAGGATGTTCCCAACGACCACAGTGGATTTGAATATATTCAGCTTTAATGTTCTTTAAAAGGTTTTATAAAACGCCTCGCAATTGATTTTCTATGTTTTTCTAGAATTCAAAGCGTATGCAATTTGTACTCCTAAAACAAAATGCCATAACTAAACAATTTGTTAGTTCGATTTTTCATCGGTTGTCACATCTGCTTGTCCAATTTAGAAACACCGAGCACTCCAGCGCCGTAATGGGATAACACATCAGAGACGAGACGTAGCAGAAGTAAGTAGGAACAGGGAAACTTTGTTACGGTTGCCAAACATTTATTATCTTTTAGTTGATGAACCAAATTGTCAACGCTGTTGTTGTAAAAAAAAAACAACAAAAAAAACGTTCGGATGCACCACATACGCCTAAGAGATTTTAAAATAAGACAGAAATTTAAAATTAATCGATCTCGGACGTTGGTTCATTAGTCAAATTGGCATTAGAACGAGTACAAATGAATTGAGGAACTTACATATTGATGCAACACATGTTCTAACGCACACACACACACACACACACATCCATGTTGGTGCCTCTTTTTCGTTGATTGCGCATGCAACGCCTCAAAATAGAAAATCACTGCTGGGGCGTGCAATGCAATCGACAAATGTGCATGCGGCCATATCACTTACATGCACATGTGCGAGTGTGCGTGTGTGTGTGGGTAAGTGCGTGCATGCGTGCCAACATTTGTGGCAAATAAGGTAAAATGCCTAATTAATAAAACAAACAGTGGCACATCCGATCACTTGAAATTGTACTCGTCGATACGTTAAAGGGCCTATTAATCAATGTTTTCGAAGCGGTGAGCTATGAGGAGGGAGCAACGTTTGGCGGTGGTTGTCATACGCGCTCCGACTGCTGTCAGATCAAAAGTAAATTAATCAAAAATTTAAGATAAATACAGCAGCGGTAACAAGCTATGCTTATGAAAATATTCCACTCGGAATTGTTTGTTGTTGTTGTTACTACTGAACTGTGTGTCGAACAAACGAGGAGGCTGCAGCTTCTAAGGACATGGAGTGGTTGCCACTCGGCTTACTTCACTGTTGTGCTGCTGTTAAAGTCAAGACTTCCTGTTCAAGTTGATCATCATTTCGGGATGGCTTTTGGAACTTTTCGTGACTATTTTTTACTATTTCTGGATAATTCCTAATTGTTTCGGGACTTTCTCGGGATAAATTTAGAATGCTTGTCATCAAATCAAAATCATTTCAAGAGTGCGTTGGTATGGTTTTCGGGACTGTTTCGGGACTTTTTCATTATAAGTTCGGAAACTCTTTTTGGCACTTTTTGGTGATCATGTCGTGATTTTTTCGAAATCATTTCGGGATTGATTTCGGGATTTTTTCGACATTATTTTTGGATTTTTTTGGAATCATTAAGGGAATCCAACCCAAAATATTTCGGTATAAATGTAGTGTTATTGTCATAATTTCAGGATTATTTCAGTATTGATTTCCAGACCATGTTTGGAACTTTTTTGGGATCGTTTTGAAATCGTTTTGGTAAATTATTTGGGATCATTTCAAAAATGTTTTCTTGCCTTTTTTATGAAATTTCGGGATTGTTTGCAGGAGTTGTTTGGACTCAATTCAAAACTTTTTCAGTATTATTTAGAATTGAAGTTATTCTGGCCGTCATTCCCATCCCTATGTGATATATTATATTTTGTTATGCAAACTTAATAGCTTACATACGAGTATACTCGATTACCATCAGAGTTAATTATGTGGAACTTTGGTAAATATCCAAGGGTAGAGAGAAATCATAAAAAAGGAGAAAGTCTCTAAAAAATCGATTCCTTGTAATATTTTTCGTTTGCCCTTTTTATTGCTGTTAATATTAGAGTCCAGTCTCTGCTCGAATATTCAAAATCAATTCAATATTTTCTTTTGCCGCTACCGTCTTACTTCCTCTTTTCTTTGCTCATCACTTTATGGCCTTAAAGGCATACGGAACAGGATGCATGCCGCCAAAGCAGCCATCTTCTAAGATAACAATAAATGACCATTGGTCTGTAGAAGGTATATACATACATATGTATATATGTATGTATATTTAACATCACATTACAACAACTACGATTCCATACACTTTTATGTAAATACAAACGCATATCCCTCTAAACGACGGTGGGCGTATGCGCGTGTGACAGGATGTCAATTGTTCAAGATTTCTTAGCTGATCCACTCCACCCCAAGCTAAAACCAATACGTATTTGTGTATATACTTATATGTATGCAGATATAACAATTCCTTTAGCTGACCACTCTTCTGACCCTTGTCTCTGTGTACCATTAGTTTACTTTTTGCTTCTTTTTGTTAGTAAAATCTTTGAATATTTTTATTTATTTGTTGACTCAATCTGGAAAGCAAAACAAGAATATTTACTATTCCATTGGCAAAATAATTATTGTTATGTTAATAGAGGCTAGTATTGGTCATTTAGAAGTTATCTATGGGTGGTATTTGCGTTTGGTAGCTGTGGGGTGCTTTACGCTTGAAAACACCGGTCAATGGTTGAGAAAGAATGCGTATTGTGTTCGGGTGCAAAAGTAATGAAATTGTTAAAGTCGCCAGAATAACATGGAAACATACTGAACTACACTGAGGGTGGAGAATTCCCTTAAGTACAAGTCGAAATATTAAATTTAATAAGTCGAAATATTAAATTTAATAAAATAAAATAAAATAAAATAAAATAAAGTAAAATAAAATAAAATAAAATAAAATAAAATAAAATAAAATAAAATAAAATAAAATAAAATAAAATAAAATAAAATAAAATAAAATAAAATAAAATAAAATAAAATAAAATAAAATAAAATAAAATAAAATAAAATAAAATAAAATAAAATAAAATAAAATAAAATAAAATAAAATAAAATAAAATAAAGTAAAATAAAATAAAATAAAATAAAATAAAATAAAATAAAGTAAAATAAAATAAAATAAAATATAATAAAATAAAATAAAATAAAATAAAATAAAATAAAATAAAATAAAATAAAATAAAATAAAATAAAATAAAATAAAATAAAATAAAATAAAATAAAATAAAATAAAATAAAATAAAATAAAATAAAATAAAATAAAATAAAATAAAATAAAATAAAATAAAATAAAATAAAATAAAATAAAATAAAATAAAATAAAATAAAATAAAATAAAATAAAATAAAATAAAATAAAATAAAATAAAATAAAATAAAATAAAATAAAATAAAATAAAATAAAATAAAATAAAATAAAATAAAATAAAATAAAATAAAATAAAATAAAATAAAATAAAATAAAATAAAATAAAATAAAATAAAATAAAATAAAATAAAATAAAATAAAATAAAATAAAATAAAATAAAGTAAAATAAAATAAAATAAAATAAAATAAAATAAAATAAAATAAAATAAAATAAAATAAAATAAAATAAAATAAAATAAAATAAAATAAAATAAAATAAAATATAGTAAAATAAAATAAAATAAAATAAAATAAAGTAAAGTAAAATAAAATAAAATAAAATAAAATAAATAAAATAAAATAAAATAAAATAAAATAAAATAAAATAAAATAAAATAAAATAAAATAAAATAAAATAAAATAAAATAAAATAAAATAAAATAAAATAAAATAAAATAAAATAAAATAAAAATAAAATAAAATAAAATAAAGTAAAATAAAATAAAATCAAATAAAATAAAATAAAATAAAATAAAATAAAATAAAATAAAATAAAATAAAATAAAATAAAATAAAATAAAATAAAATAAAATAAAATAAAATAAAATAAAATAAAATAAAATAAAATAAAATAAAATATATTAAAATAAAATAAAATAAAATCAATATTTAAAGTTTATTCAAAGAAACTTCACTGAACTAATGGAGACGAATATTTAGTGAGAAGGAAGCTTTGAAAAAAATTAGAGCATATTGGCACCACCTTTTCGTTCCAATGCTTGCCGTTTCCTTGATCTTTTCCAAGACTTGGCCTATCGTGACACCCTGGCCGATGATTGACCAACTGGTTCTGAATTTCCGCTTTAAGCGTTCTAAGGTGTAAGAGAAGATCACAAGATTTTACCAAATAGAACGTTGGCGTTGCTTTGCTTATAAGAAGTAGATGAAAGCCTCCAAAATCTTCTCATTTCACATTGACTTAAAATGCCCAAACGTTTCGGCAATAAATCTCAATTTTAAGTGTTTGATTTGGATTAAATAATTTCTTTTTCGGTTAACACAAATCCAATTTACTCAAGCATAGTAAAAGTTGAAAGAACAAGCAAGCCGCCAATTTATGTTTTCTCAAGTTAATATCCACGAGTTTGCATGGAAATGGCTATAAAGTGTATTTAAGGACGAAGGCGTGTGAGCTAATACAACATTGAAACATAGCATGAGGAAATTGTGGTACTAATAAGCCGACACGTACATGGCCACGTCATGTCACCAAAGGCATAAGAAACGTTTTATGTATGGCTTCAAAAGTGCTTCTCGTTTGGCAGACATTTACGCTCGCAGGTCATGCCGCGCTCATAAATAAGTACTACACAGTAAAACACAGCCACATGTACTTGAATATAAGCGCGATTTTTTTTTTTATGGGAGCAAACTGCTTACAACGAAAGTACGAATATATTCGCAGTATTTAACATTGTACATTATTTGTACAGTGTTGCGGTGTGCGATAGCAATGCAATCAGACCGGTAAGATACGGACTCATCACTAGTAAACGGTTCACTTTTAGTAAAAAATTATTAAAACCAGTTTAGTTTTTGAAAAATTTTAATAAGAAATAATATTTAAATTACTATTCAACAATTTAATAATAATGAATAAGTGCCCGAGATCCCGAAAAATTATATACAATGGGCATATACATATTTTTGTCGATTTTCGCCGATTAATCTCATGCCTACGAGGTTTTATTCGGTTCCATTCGAGACCTTTAAGGGATCACTTCGGAACCACTCCAAGACTTTTTGGCACCATTCTGTGATTTTTTTGGGGGATTTTTGCAGGACCAGTGCAGAGCTATTTCGGGACATTTCTGGGCCCTTCTTCTGGAAAAATCCTCATAAATAATCTCGATATATTGTCAAAGAACGTTTTCACTTCTACTCGAATGATATCTATTGTTCAGCAATGATGCCGAACTAGCGCTTTCTTGCTGCGTTTGTTTCACACAACAGTGTTCATACATACATTTATATCGCACATGCCATTCAGGAGGACGTAACAACACAAATCCTATCCACTGTTGCACGATGATCTCCTGGTCGCACGAAGCTCAAACATGAGCCATAAATTTCACGAGCACACGAGCCTTGAGTACGGATTTATGTAACGCGAACATTGTTAAAAAGTATGGTTATGGTCCAATAATGCATAGAGTTACATACGAGACAAGGAAAGTGTGTGTGTGCGTGGAAGCAAATCTTAAGAGCGTACTGAGTGAATAGCAAAAAAAAAAAAAAAAAAACGAAAAAAAAAAACACAAATCAAATGAAGACCACAACCGTTGCCGTGCTAGCGCATTTAATCTACTTTAAACTTTGTCGCCTTTTGCGAAATGAACAAGGATTGCATTTGAAATGCGCACCAAATGACATTGAGTAGAGCAGAATGGAGGAGGCGTATAGAGCACGGAGAGAGGCAGTGTGGTATTGTGGGTGGTGCACTCGGTTATCAATGTCAGCAAGGTTGTGTTTTTTTCTAGGCGCAGTGGAGCGCTTTATTATACATTTGCGTTGATACCAAAGAACCTCCTCACTGTAATGTCCTTTGAGCGCATGTTACTCAAATGTTGGCAGTTGGAAATTTTTCGCTAGTAAATTATATTGCTTGATAACTAAATATATGTATGTACATATGTATTTATTTGAAATATATTTTTTTACTCACCGAACGCCGAAGAGAGTGACTGGAGTTTTTTATGTCGAGCACAGTGTTTAATTAAACTTGTTTAGATGAAGAAATAATTCTCTGCAACAAAGCATATCACTATCAATCTCACAAACATATTCTGGACAATAACAATAGGCAAGACGTGACCACCCGAAAATAAATCGTGGTCAAAAAAAAAGTTGGTCCATTGTTCCATAAGATAAAAGCACCACAGCGTACTGAATCTCTATCCCGAAAAATATTTCTTTATAAGAGTGTTCTTGCCTTTTATACAAACAACAATAAGAAATTATTACAGATGCTTCCGTAAATTAGTTTGTTTCAGAGATAATTAACCCTCATCGGAAACACCAAGGAAAGTCAAGTCGTCGTTGATGTGTTCATCGCATTCTCTTCACTAACCCACTGTAATATAAGAACGTACACTATTACTTTATACACCATACATTTATACATATGTATATATGTATAAGCAGCAATAAAAGTATTCAAACCCTTCTCATGTAGCAGCTAATCCACTTTATGTTTTTTCTAATATTTTTTTTTTCGCTGAGATTTAACAAGTTATGGCCACTTCAGTCGGTTGCCACTTAGGTGCGTACAAGCAAGTGGAGTTATGAGAGTAAAAAAGTATTACTTTCGCTTGCAAGGCGATGGTTGTCAAATGGCGATTTAAAGGTGATTTGTATGCAAAGGACTCTGTTTGAGAGTTTCAAATAAATCTTGATATAGAAAATTTTACAACGATAATGAATATAAAGTAAGCTTTTTAGTTTTTAAAAATTTTGAAGTATACATACATATGTAAATAAAATTTTGTATAAAATAAAAAATGTACATATATAAAAATCTATGCAAAAGAGCATTCTATAAATTCGCACTAAACCCCATTGTCACACATTGCATTTGGAGAAAAAGCGAAAACAAAACTTAACAAACGTTCTAACCAAACCACAAATTGCTGGCATGTGTGAGGTGCATCATAAACTGTTTGAGAAATGCGTCGAATATTCAAAAACAATTTAGGTGCAACATATGTATGGTTTAGCCGCAAGCTGCATGAAGCTATAAAATTCTAATGCTAACCACAGGCATGGAGAAAAATATTAGGCGGCAAATGCAGTAGTAAAATAAAATAAGAAGATAGTTAAAAATTTTTAAGGACTAAATTTACAATTATTTCGTCAAAAAATAGCAGCAAACTTATCCTGAAATAAAGGTATCTGTGATTTTTAGTTCTAAAACTTTTATCATAAAAAATGTAATATTTTAAGCGATTTCTAAATGGGCGTGCAATTATAATAGACTTAAAATGTTTTTTCAATTGCCGAAATTTCATTTTCGTTCCCACATTTTCATATGACAAAAATAAAATTAAAATTAAAATTATAAAAATAAAAAAAAATTTATTTTAGTGAGTTCTTTCAGTTAAATTTTTGGGTGAAACCGGTTGTGAAACTC
>OX608079.1:114567790-114572790 GCA_951509765.1 Sphenella marginata
GTCCAATTTTTACTTAGTGTATATAATGACGTCAGTTCTTTAGACTGGAAAAAGGTGGAACCATTATAGTCACGCCTGCGATTACACAATACAGGGATGTAGCTGTGGGTCATCTCTTCATTCTTTTATTAAAAGTCTAACAACTACCCAGAGAAAAAAAAATCCGCAGATGTCGCTAATGTCGTTATATTCACCAAAATTTTAAAATCATTTCCAATAACCAAAATTCATTTATTTCATTCATTGCTGCACGCGCAAATAGTGTCTATTTAGGCACAATTTCATTACCGTTATTTTATTGCTAATAAATCAATTGAGTTAACAAACAAAATACATTCTTACGAGTACATCCTCGTAGTGCTTCAGCTTGTTGTTGGTGCAGCACCTTTTTCCAATGACAACGATGATAAAACCATACAATAACAATCTAATATTTGAACGGAATAAAATTTTGTTACAACAATTTTGATGCACAATAAAATTGTTATAACACAACAATAATAAGTAATTTTATATATTTGCATTTTGCATGAGCACATCCGAAACAAATTTAATGGCATTAAAAGCAAAATGAAAAACTCTAAAATTGCACGCACAATTGGTGTTGCATTGAAATGTTGCATAAATAGCGTCCAATAGTGACAGCGTGACGGACAGTGTTGGCACTTTCGATGCAAGCGTAGCGTTTTTGCTACTATTTGACAAAAGAAAACATTTATCGATCCTTTTTTGGATATCGATTTTTTTAATCGATGTTATTGTTAGCTAATAATAAAATTTCCAAAACGCTATATTTTATTTTATTTTATTTTATTTTATTTTATTTTATTTTATTTTATTTTATTTTATTTTATTTTATTTTATTTTATTTTATTTTATTTTATTTTATTTTATTTTATTTTACTTTATTTTACTTTATTTTGTTTTATTTTATTTTATTTTATTTTATTTTATTTTATTTTATTTTATTTTATTTTATTTTATTTTATTTTATTTTATTTTATTTTATTTTATTTTATTTTATTTTATTTTATTTTATTTTATTTTATTTTATTTTATTTTATTTTATTTTATTTTATTTTATTTTATTTTATTTTATTTTATTTTATTTTATTTTATTTTATTTTATTTTATTTTATTTTATCTTATTTTATTTTATTTTATTTTATTTTATTTTATTTTATTTTATTTTATTTTATTTTATTTTATTTTATTTTATTTTACATATTTGTAAGTTTTTGCAAGCTCGAGACGCAGAGAAACAATAATTCGTAATGAATTTTAATTGTCAGTTTTTTTGGGAAAAATTGATAATTGATTTTTTCTCCAATTATCAATTTTTTCCCAAAAAAAACTGACAATTAAAATTCATTACGAATTATTGTTTCTCTGTGTCTCGAGCTTGCAAAAACTTACAAATATGTAAAAACAAGAAAGACCGCAAAAACCAACAACAAATTATTTTATTTTATTTTATTTTATTTTATTTTATTTAATTTTATTTTATTTTAATTTATTTTATTTTATTTAATTTATTTTATTTAATTTTATTTTATTTTATTTTATTTTATATAATTTTATTTTCTTTTATTTTATTTTATTTTATTTTATTTTTTTTTATTTTATTTTATTTTATTTTATTTTATTTTATTTTATTTTATTTTATTTTATTTTATTTTATTTTATTTTATTTTATTTTATTTTATTTTATTTTATTTTATTTTATTTTATTTTATTTTTTTTTATTTTATTTTATTTTATTTTATTTTATTTTATTTTATTTTATTTTATTTTATTTTATTTTATTTTATTTTATTTTATTTCGACTCTTGTGTTATTGTATTTTATCATTGTATTTGAAATTGCCAACACTGTTCTCCACAAATTTATTGCCATGTGACGACATTTACGATAAATAAATACGAACCAGTGCCGCAGCTATAAAACGTTTCAAATCGGTTGATGCGTTCACGCTTCTCGTCAGCGGCAAGTGGAGATAAAACATTTGGTTGGTGTTGCTTATTGTTAGAAGTTGAAACGAGCACACATACGCACATACTCACATATATACAGAAATTATATATTTGTCCCCTGTTTGACTTTCCGTAAATGCATAAAGAATGTTTGTGTTTGTGATTTTGGAATTGCACATTTTATTGAAATTCAATTAAAATTGTATTTCAATAATTGGTCACGCATGGTACGCATATCCGAGTAGGCTTTTGTGTCAACAAAAACAACACCAACAAAAATACAATAACAATACATTTTATCCTCTTTCATACTCTATGCATGTATGGTAGATGCTATGGTGTCTTCCGCTCTTTATCTTTACAATTTGCAGAACCAGCTGAATTAATTTTATTGTGAAAATTTATGACTTTTCAAATTTCCTATCAGCAAACAATTTTATTGTTCGCTAGAAAGAGTGCATTTTCGATATTTATCTATTGTGTGTTGGTTTCTCTTTTTTTTTTAATTTTTTTAAATGTTCTACTGATTACATCGAATGATTCGAGGCTTTTATGTAAGACCTTATGTCTGTTGATAGTACATAGTTGGCAAGTCATCTCAATAAAAATTGAACTGAATAATAAAATTTATAAATTACATAATTTAATTACTATTATTTAAATTTATTTTTGAGTAAATTTTGAAAGAACTGAACGTAAGAAATTACGCCTGAACTCTGTAATGTTAATGCTCTCCCACTTACCTTGATATTCTCAACGTATACTGATGGTAACACAAGGGTTAACCAATTTCACTTTTACTATGCTTCAATGAAAAACAAGAATTGCGAAACAACCCTTTTTACCTCAGATGTCTTGGTAAATGTTTTCCATGATTTTACACACACAATCGACTGTGCAACAATAACTCATACTTTGGCTAAATCGACGTGTTCGCAAAGGTGTAACTAATCCGCATGATTTTGTAACAACAAGCAATAAACCAATGAACAATGACACCCCTTCAACACTACACAGTTGCAAGCATCACAAGTCGCTACATCTTTCGCATATCCAAAGAGGCAACAATGAAAGTCGGTGAGTTTTTGTCCGTCAACGAATCAGTTCTAGCCGTCGTACAACAAAAGCACAAGGTGGAAGGATATAAAGTCGCATATGCACCCCCACACATTCACTCTTTTTGTTGTTGTTAGTGTTGTCGTTTTTGCTTATCAGCATTGTTGCAGCATTAATTTCATAGAAGACCAAACGATTAGGCGCATATGCGAACTCAAACTTCAATAGAACTTAAACGTTGGACGCATTTTTCAAATATCACTGATGTAAATATGTATATCCTTTTTGTCTAGTAGACCGTGCCGTAAAAAATTTAAAATTTTTTAGACATAGTATTGAAAGTTTTTTATTGACCTTTTCGACGCTAAACAAAATTTTTTTAAACAAAAGAACACGCAAAAAAATATCAATCATTTAATTTTCAAAGGAAATTTTGAATTTTTACAAATAAAAATAATTTCAAAATTAATATTATTTTTGGCCGATTAAAATTATACCCGCTATTCTTCCACAAGCACTTAGGCGAGTTACGAATAAAAAAAAAAAAACAAAATGGATTTTTTTTAAATTCTGAAAGTTTCTTACAAATCATATGGGACTATGTCGCCTACAAGCTAGCAACCAGAAGTATCAGCGCTTAGAATATTTTCTAAAAGCTTAATTTGTTGCTATTATTAAATCAAACATTTTTATTTAGCATCGAACTAATGATTGAAAAACTAACAATTGCTTTCAAAAAAAAAAAAAAAAAGTTAAAATTTCGGCCCAGCCTAATGTATACTTTCAAACTGTGACTTTTGGAACCCTTTTACCAAGGTGTTCTACCATTCAATATGAATTCATGTAATCAAAGCACCATACGACATGACATGACTGACATTTGGACAGGAAAGCCAGCAGGCATTTATTGTAACGAATTGTTACGTTTTGTGTGTTGTTGTTGTATTACTCACCTTTACTGCGAATTGCGGATATTATGTATGGCGTAGTGAGTTTGAGCGTTTGCTAAAATTTGACTTTGTCACTCAATTCCACCCCGAAATAGATGCAGTCTTTTGTGACCCGAAAGGCATTTGATTAACGTTTTATTGTTGGCATGCAACAAAGGTGGGCAAGCCCAGATTTTAATTTGGTTCATTGATTTTAGTATACATACTTTATGATTGCTCCAGCTGCTGTGAGTATTTGCTGGTCTAGTACACAGAAGACCCTAGCTTCGCATTCCGAGACTTAACACCAAAGATACTTTTATTTTAATGGAGAAGTGGCGGTCCTCCGTCCCTGCATTGTCTGACCGGATGATTCGCCCTTTCTAGAACAACAAAAAACTTGGCTTGGCTTGGCTATTCTTCGTGGTGCCTATAAACTTTTGAACTACGAGTACTCTAGCGTTCTTTCCAGCTCCGAATTCATCAGTGGTCGAACAGATTATTGTGCGTCGGTGACTGCGATGGACTCTTCTCAAACATAAACCGCCATAGAAGGTTAGAATCGAAGTTCTCTGTCAAGCCATTGTTTTGCCATCCAACGGAAGTCGAACAATGTCATCCTCAACATATTTCTCCCAACTCAATCGAAACCTCCACATTCCTTTATTGTCGAATTCGGATCTCGATAAGAAACCTTTCTGGGCTTGACCTTCATTGTGCATTCGCATGAACCAGCTAGTGGAGTCTTTAGGTTTTAGTGTGTCGCAGTATGGTCAGGTCTGTGTAAAGTAGAGGAAGCTATCCAAAATCTTCATCCTTCTACGTCCACCGCTACTAACATTCATCTGACTACCATTAATTTCCTTTTCAGTAATTGCTCAGTGGTTATTGTAAATAGCTTCATACCCCTAACTCCCCACCCATTCACACAAATAATATGTCTATTGAAATCAACTATTTATTTTCGACCGACATTTCAATTACCCCCCACACACACACACAAAGTGGCCGACACACCTAATATAACAGCCACTTTGACTCA
>OX608079.1:114575290-114692790 GCA_951509765.1 Sphenella marginata
TTGAGCTCACCAAAATATTTGTGACACTTCCGTACACTTTCTCCAATGAATTTTCTTCGGGCAATTTGCCGTTTGAAGCCCTAGCCAACGTGCACAGCCAAATGTCTTAATCTCTGGCTTCGGCGCTTAAGTGTGTATACAAACTAAAATTGATATGGTCTTAAGATATGAGTGCAAGTGGGGGGAGGAGTCTTTTAGATTGCGTTGCGTTTGTTTTCAATTTTATGTCATACGCAATATCCACATTTGGATGCGCGTAGTGTCGCATTTATTTGAAGCCTAACTGATATTATCCGTTTATTTATTGCAGTCGTTAACATATCTACTACTGTGTATCGCATTTTCGGCAGTCCAACTACTCACTTGCGACTATCTTGCATATATATATGCTCAAATGTCAACGAGGGTAGTTTTTTAAACCAGTAAAATGTTAGTTAAGCATTGGTAAATTAAGAAATCGAGAGCAATGGATGAGAGAGAAAGACTCACGGTGGAAGTGTGTGCTATTGTAAGGTAAAGAAGAAAGAGAGACACGGATGATAAGAATGACGTAAATTGTGATTTGTTTACTGACTTCTCAAGCGGTCCTGCTATCATATAAACAATATTTATTTTATTAGATTACAAAAAACCCAAAAAAAAAATTGTCCTTGAATTAGTAGAATTTAAAGAAAATTCAGTTTGTAGACTTTAATCTTAGAAAAGGCGTCATGCCTTGACCACTTTAAATTGCGCTCTTCTCCTTTACTTTTGTTCTCTGAAATTTCGTAGTTCCAGCACGCTTCCTAAATCCATGTTCATGCCATTTCATGGCTGCCTAATTCATCCTTTAAATGGACTTATTTTATGTGGCCTATTTTGTTAAGATTAATACGTGACAAACATGTAAGTAAGACAAGAAAGTTTAAATTATAAAAAATCAAATTTAGCACGACAAACTCTTCGACAGTAGACATCCACACTAACGTCATTACACACACGTAAATCGCACATAATTTTGTTGGTAAAATAAATTTATTTGAGTGGTTTTTACCAGCTAAGCTTTTAACCCAAAGACAACTCTGTATAAGTTATTGTGCACGATTAGCCTACGACGTCAGCTTTCCGCCTACTGCACAAGTTTGTGTTATCCTTTTTGTTGTCTTACGAAATCACTTACTCGAGGTTACGTTAACATTTGAAAGCTAATCAAAGTGTCATATCTTCATACAACGAATATTTCGGCCTTCTATACCAACCTACTTTGGGATATCCAACACTAATACACATATAAATGATGAAAGATAATGATTAATTGCCAACTTGATTCATTAGACGTATGGGTTTTACCTTTTTTTGTTATTTGTTGTTTTTGTTTAGTTGCTATTTAAGGTAATAACTTTTAGAAAAGAGTTCTTTTGGTAGCAGCAGTGGGTCATTGCTGGGTCATGAATTCTTTTCATTTAAAGTGCGAAACTTGAAAAATGCTTTACTTGACAGTATTCGACACGAATTTTCGGCCGGTACATCTGTCATAAAGAGGTTTCGCAAAAAAAACTCTTTCCTGGCAGCTGTTAGTCGTGGTAATGAAATAGCGATGTGACTTCTAGTCGGAAAAATCGATTGCTAAATAATCAATTTTTTTTTTTTGGAAACATACATATGTATATCTATTTGTAGTAATCCATTTCCCATCATTAATAGATTTTCCCTTCTTTGCTTTTATACTAAAAATGCCTGTAGGGAAAATATTTTGTAACAAGTAAATCAATTGAAAATCGACTAAACTGTTTGTTTTCAATTGTAGTGTGAACATATGTATGTATGTATGTATGTATTTCCAAAAATCGATTTTAAATATACCAAATAAAATATTAAAATCGATGTTCGCCAGTAAAATAAAATCGATAACTAAAATATAATAATCGATTAAAAATCGATAATGAAAAAATAATAATCGATTAAAAATCGATAATGAAAAAATAATAATCGATTAAAAATCGATAATTGAAAAATAATAATCGATTATTTATTAATAACTCTAGTTCGAAATTGATTCAGTCTTCTTCCAACACTTCAATAGAGAGAGCTACATACATACATACATATGTACATATATAAGAAGCGATCTGATTATTTTGAGCACTGAATATTTTTGCTCTATGCACTGCATTTATTATATATTTTTCACCTACTTAGTTTCACAAAACCCATATAGAAGTACAACAACAACAAAACAAATTACAAACAACTTAATCCCATCGTTTGTTCAATAGCAATCTAAATTTATTGGACATGTGTAAACTCCCATGCGCTACATACCAACCCTACTTTCGCTCACTCTTTGCACTACAACCCATACAACTCTGAACAATTGTTGCAATTAAACTAATCCACTGCTACTTACATATTATAAATACTTTCCCTGAATAATGAGCTTTGTTTGTGTAGTTATTTCGTAAGCCAATTTCATTTGTGATAAGATCGTGAAGCAAAACAGAAAAATTCATTCAATCAAGCAACACAAAAGGAGAGACGTTTGATAAAGCCTGGACTTTGATAAATTCAAATTCTATATTGTTTTCCTAGAACGTAGTTAAGTTCATATTTACATAGATAAAGGGCTCAGATTCATGATATAACATGATGATATTGTACCCACCCTGTTCCATATATTGGTCTATAGTTCCGAAAGTTGTTGAGTTATCAAAAACGGAGTTACCTCAAACTTTAAGTTGGACATATACCAATATAACGCTGGAAGCTCCATACAACTCCGTTCAGCAGTTTCTGAGTGATGCGCGCGCAAACATAAAGACAGACAGACAAAAATTTAAAAAACTTTTAGCTTGTATTCTATTGAATCAACAATGATGCCTCTTACAATTTTTTTTTTAATATCTGCAATATAAAGGCATTGACCTGCTACAATTTGATAATATCCGCAGATTTTATATTGTCTTTCACTATAAAACACAATTTTCTTGAATACCTATCTAAATCTATATTAATACCTCAAAATATCTTATAGCACAACTAGCGCATAGTAGCTCACAATTTCTATAGCAAAAAGAAAATTTCTAACAAAAAAAAAAACCAAAGAGAAACTACTCCAGTTACCAAAATCAACATAAATCATGGGGAATATCTCATTTCTTCGCTGTGATTTATTCACAATTTTATCTAAAGCCCACACTCCTGGCGAAAGCACCTTTCCTCAAACGCACAAGTGTGTGTGTGTTAACAAAGCTTTTTGCAAGCTTTCACTAGCCGTTTGTCTCGCATTGTTGTACAACTCAACTGTCCCATATCTTAACGTGCAATCACCCTTCAAAAATTTTGCACACACTTACCCCACACCCAACACTTTCCATAGCGCAACTCAACTCAAATAACTGATTTCTGCTGCTTATGGAGTGTAGAAATACTAAAGGACATAGTCCTTTGTCCAGTTGATCACGGTAAATATTTTTTATTTTTTTCTTTTTCATTTTTTATCTCTCAGTTATATGCGCTAAAATGGCACCACTAAAGCGAAACAAAAAACAAAAAAAAAAAGAAAAGCACGACAAAAAAATTATGATAATCATAATTTTTGTTACGTGAGTTTTCATGTGGAAAAGATGAAACATCATCGTCTATGGCATCTTTACGTGCTGCTTAGTTGTTTTGTCTCTGGGTTGCTTGCCTGCCTGCCTGCTGATGAAGGACACAACAGCTCGTGCACCGTGCCATTACTCGTACTTTCGTCTGTTTTCATGTTTTTATTTGTGTGTGTGTTTGTTCTTGTAATCGTCATCACCATAATCATAGTTTTTGAACAACTCCTGATTTTACCTCTGGTTTTTGGCGCCCGACAGTCCGGCGTCATGAGTTCCCTTCCTTTTCGAGTTTCTTATTCTAATTTATTCGTGTAGATCCTGCGTGCTCGTGTTTGGCTTTTTCTTATTGCTGCTCAACCGTACGAGCTTTACACAATGCTGCTGCTGTTGCTGCTGCTGATGTTTCGTAGGAATATTGAGGTAAGTGGTGAAAGTGTGTTAAGTAGTGCGGTTTGAGCAGAGTTAAATTGCTTGTAATCTATTGAAAGTTTTTCTATTATAAATAAATTGTATAACATTTGAGAACGATGTAGTATATGTATGTATACTTAAAGAAAATTGCCTGAAAAAAAAAACCAATAAGTAAGCCAAGCCATGTACATAAGTAGTCCTTAATACTTTAACGTTTGATTGGCGCTGCAGTGTCTAGACGAATTTGCTAGAGAAAGTTATTGTTCTTAATTTTTCCAGAAAACTTACTTGAGTTAGAAACACTGTGAGGGGAAAACAGTTTACCTTCTTTTTTAAAAGTGAGCCCGTATCTATATTTTGAAGCCATCAGCAGTTCATGAAATGGGTCTCACTTCTTTATTTTCCACTCAGTCTAAATCAGCCCTTGCAAATAATTATAATTCATTTAAGTTTTAGGTGGATGTTTTACGTTTTTACGCCAGTTGTAAGGACCTCAAAAGCTTACCTCATGTACTTCACCTGGTAAGGAGTCGAGACGATCGATTTTAACAGTTAAAAGAAACTCGCTTTTTATTGAACGGATTTAAAGTGGAGTAACAAAATTATCCAAGGCAAAGTTCATTTAATCAGAATATCGCACACTAAATCCGAGTAACTTTCAGTTAATTGCTTCTGGATCGCACAAAAGTGATTTGATTTTTAAAAACTTGACATCACTGTGCTCTTTAGAGAGTAACGATAATAGTCAAAAGGAAAAATATTGTATGTATTGGCTGCACTACTTTTTATTAGGCAATCTATGCCAAGAAAGCGACCTAAAAAAATTTTGAGTTGTGACTGTTTTTGATTTAGGGTGCGATATACTTATTCCCAACTCAGTGGGTGTCCTTTTAGGCAGAAGATAGCTATTTTTTTCTCTGTTCAAATATCGCCACATGGACTTTTGATTTGATTACCTTGTCGTATTCAAAGAATGCTCATCGATTCTTCTCAGAACATTGCCCAATGATGGTTGCATATCGTTATATGCCTCATATATTCGAACCGGATATAATAAAATATCTATGGAACCAGTAATGAAGAAAACTTCTGTTGGAGCCAACCGATGCTTCGAACAAGCCGAGTCCCTATAGTGCGATTTCATCTGCTTCATGTTGGCCCGATCACGAATCATAGGAACTCAAAAATTACAAACCAACATTAAGTCTTGATGCTATCAGTTCTAGAAGCGCTTTGAAGAAATTGACTACAAATGCATGTCCACATTGATATACAAAACCAACATTCTTATATGCTTTAAAAACTTCAATAGCTCATAAGTTCCCTACAAAAAATGGCATGCAACATGCACAAGCCTAACATCTGTTCTGGGGGAAAGTAAACATGCAACATGTTGCAATCAACAGTGAAAAAGTATTCTTTCAAGTTTTGCGGCTTTAGCATGGGAAAAGTGGAAAATTACATTAAACACTTGTTCGACTTGTTCTACAGCTGTTCTTCGTGGAAACCAAATGAAATTGAGTAATTAATTGTTAAGAAAGAAAAAAAAAGCCAAATTGAAAACATTTGATAAGTAGATTTGTTCGGGTGTGTGTGGTGCATGTGTGCGGTTGATGCTTACGAAATCAGACACGAAACTTCTTAAAGCAATAAAAAATTGTGATTGGTGACACTTTGTGGTGTGTCACTTCACACCAAATTTGGAAACGTCATGGAATGGGGAGCGAATAAATAATTGGGGCGGGGCGTCATGCAACACATGATTTCACTCAGTTGAGACATGTGGAAAAGCTTGCATTTGAATTGAAAAGTGTATCATGGAATTGCGATTAACGGCATGCAGATATGCGTGAGTTGGAAATGAAATCGAAATATTTTTAGAAAAATCAAAACCTATAAAAAAAGGCACATTTTGAACCGGACCCTATCACATTTTAATGAAATTTTAGATATGTACATATTTGTAGGCACATTTCATAGACACAAAGCCAAGCTCATTTTTAGAAATTTCAAATGCAAGCATTTTTGAAAAATTTTGGTACGAAATATTTGAAAAATAACGGTACTACTTACTTTAAAGCTGTGATTACTGCAGTACCCTTCGATTTCAAAGATATGTATTTGTATTATTCAAAAGTAGTAAATTAAAAATTTTAAAATATACGCTAACAATTTTATATTACACTGAAAAAATTCTTTTGTTAAAATTTAACTTTAAGCCGGGAAAATTCTTTAAAGGCCAAGTGCTAAAACCCATTATTTTTTAGATATGAATATAACAAATTTTTTTTGTAAACACTGGACCCTTAAAGAATTTTTACAGTTCAAAATTTTATTTTTTACCAAAAAATTTGTTCAGTGTAGTACTTATTTTTTAGTTAATTTTTTGAGAGCTGTTTCAAATGCATTTCGGTTAAGCCGCTCTGCACTAAATGCTTAAAAGTACATATTTCTCTCACTTAAGATATTTCAATACCTTGCCACGCCCACAATTTTTCAAAAATACAATTTCTAAAAATGTCTCTGCAAAATTTGATCACCATCTGAGCAGGACGAATACAATTCGTATCGGCTTGGATATGAAATCCGTCATACATATATGAAGTATATTAAAATTCTGTCTACGAATTTAGCTTCAAAAGCTCTCTGTCTCAGAAAATCAAAATGCAAAACTTTTATTAAAAAATGGTTAATAAAGCTTTCTTCAAATAAAACGTTAAATCGTGCTTTTTTGCAGAGTTATTACATCGAACCCGACCTAAAAATTCCGAGAGCTGCAAATTGCATCGCAAATTATAAACTACTAGCAGACCCGGCAGACGTTGTTCTGCCTGACCAGTGACTTCCCTAGAAATACATTTTCAAATATTTTTCTTTAACTTTTAACATTCCATTTATTGCAGTGCTTTAGGATATACAATGTTTCTGGCTTTAAAGTCTTTGGTATAAACAAATAAATTTTTTGGATGTCTAACTCAAAAAACGGATCTTTTTTACTCAATGGGTATGACAAAAACCAGTATGCGCTGCTGAGCAGATGTATAGTTAGTACTTATTTAATTATATCCTATATCTACCTATAATACTCTGGATATGTATGAACGGCAATAACAAACAAAAAAAATTAAGTGCTTTGATCAAGACTTAAGAACGTTAAAATGTCACTAAAGCAAATACATTCAGGGATATAACGAATTGAAATATTACTTAGCTTGTGGTCCTGGAACTGCCCACTTTTCCAAAGAATTTACAAATATAGCCTATGTATGTCGTACCCAACGAAGATTTTAACGTATTGGAAAAGTTTAAAACAGATCAACCATAAACTTTGGACATTATTGAAGTACAAACAAAGCACTGAATACAAAAAATGTGGGCGTGGCACGGCCCACATTTCCCAAATTATATAATTCTTGACCAAGGGACACACATATCCAAAAATCATTAGTTTAGACCAAAAATATTCAAAGTTATGATGATTTAAATTTTATATAGCCTGGGGGCGTGGCACAACAATCTTCTGAACCAATCTGGAAATTTAGAGAAGATCGACCATAAACTTTGGACATTATTGAGGTACAAACAAAGCACTGAATACAAAAAATGTGGGCGTGGCACGGCCCACATTTCCCAAATTATATAATTCTTGACCACGGGACACACATATCCAAAAATCATTAGTTTAGACCAAAAATATTCAAAGTTATGATGATTTAAATTTTATATAGCCTGGGGGCGTGGCACAACAATCTTCTGAACCAATCTGGAAATTTAGAGAAGATCGACCATAAACTTTGACACTTTTCCCAAATTATATCCATCTTGACTAAAGGACACACATATCCAAAAATCTTTAATTTAGACCTAATATGTTCAGAGTTATGAAGAATTTAAATTTTATATAGCCTGGGGGCGTGGCACTGGCTACTTTTCCAAAAATTCATATAGCCTGAATCGTACACAACAATTTTCTTAACCAATCTTGAAAGTTTAAAAGAGATCGACCATAAACTTTGGACATTATTGAAGTACAAACAAAACGCAAAAAATGTGGGCGTGGCACCGCCCACTTTTCCAAAATAATATACATCTTGACTAAAGGACACACATATCCAAAAATCCTTAATTTAGACCCAATATGTTCAGAGTTATGAAGAATTTAAATTTTATATAGCCTGGGGGCGTGGCACCGCCCACTTTTCCAAAAATTAATATAGCCTATGCTTTAACCCATGATCTCAAGAATATACTGTGAAAATTTCATAAAAATCGGTTGAGTACTTTGGACGCCCATAAAGGACACACAGACACACAGACACACAGACACACAGACACACAGACACACAGACACACAGACACACAGACACACATTCATTTTTATTTATAAGATTATAAGATTATTATTATAATTTTTTTTATTGTATTTTCTTTTAATTACTATAATTGTATTCATATTATATTATGCAATTGAGCAATTAATTAATTCTTAATAAAATATTTAAGGAATAAATCTAAAAATGAATATTTAAAATTCGGCAAAAACCTCACAGAATCGACAAGTTTTCGATTTAGGGCCACGTTTCGAGTCGGGATATCGATCAAAATTGGATATATCATCAGCTTGGGTCACTTGTGGCACATACGGTGCTGGCAGCTCCTGATTGAGTATCGCAAACCAATCTACAGATTTGAACCATTCATGATTTTTAACATCTTTATTGCCGTTAATTAAATTGCCAAATCTGTAAAAAGAGAGAGTGCGTTTGTGATATGAGTGGTTTTATTATTTGAGTACCAAACCAAAAAAAAGAGATTTAATTTTTTACAACAGAACACCTAATTTCATATATTTGTTGAAGCAATGATCGGTAAATATTTTCCTGAGAGCTATATAGAGTCGACATATAAAAAGAGTCAGAGCTTAGAATATTTTCTAGATAAAGAATACCTGTCGTAAAAGCCGACTAAAATCCTATATGCGAAGGTTGGACGAGATCATATTGGCTCACATAAAATATTAAAAAATTGGATTATCTTCCACGTACTCATTGTTTTTGTTTGTTGTTGTAATCGCAAAGCACTCCCCGAAAGTGTGGAATGTTTCGGATTCGAAGAGTGCTTTGTCGCGTTTTAATTGAACCTTCGAGTCCTCGATTTTAGTGGCTTAAACCGAGTCCATAACCCACTGGGTAATATATATCTACACTTGTAGATAATGCATACTTAAACTCAAATCAAAGTCATAGTTCGCCTCCACCATGCTCTCCCCCACGCTCCCAGCATGCACTCACCTTTTCGACAAATCGACTTGTAGCAAATTATCAATCAAATCTCTGAGTGCAGCACTGAAGGTCTGCGGCATTTTGTATTCACCATCACATATTTTACCATACATAACCATAATGTCACGATTGAAGGGTGCAAATGGTGATGAACCATTCACCATTTCATAAACGAAAACACCAAACGACCACCAATCCACGCATGAACTATACGGACGCGATTGTATGACTTCGGGTGCAAGATATTCGGGTGTGCCGCAAAGAGTCATCGTGCGTGTTTCAACTTTCTGTTCGGGAAATAATTGCATTAAATGAGCAACAACAAAAATTTTGTGGTTTACCTTTGCAAAACCAAAGTCGGTTATTTTTATGTAACCATTCTTATCCAGCATAACATTCTCTGGCTTCAAGTCGCGATAGATCAAATGCAGATAATGCAAATATTCCAAACCTAGAAACACTTGTGCAGCATAGAAACGTGCTTGTTTCTCATTGAATTTGCGCATTCTATTTTTTTTTTTTTTTTTGTTTTTTGAAGAAGAAGAAGAAAGTGAGAATACATAATTGTTATTTAAAGTATTTTTGTTTATATCAATGTTTTATGGTACTACTTGCGATGATATGTAAATAATTCACCACCACTAATGAATGGTAAGCCCAAATAAATGAGATCGTTATCTTTGCGTGAAAACTCCAACCAAATGAGTGTTGGAAATTTGATGGACGCTAAAACACGCCGCTCATTGTGCACATGCGCAACTTGTTTCATTTTGACGATTTTCTCTTTTAGCATTATTTTAACAGCATAATATTGATCTGTCGATTTACTTTTCGATAAAGCCTATATTTTGTTGTAGTAAATAAAGTATTGACTACAAAAAATCTTGTGTCTGTACAACAAATATTAAATACCACTTGTCCAAATGAGCCCGAACCAAGTACAGCCAATTCTTCATAGCCATCCATACCCGTTTCAGGTGATGGCCTCACCTCAGCCCAGCGTACAGTGAATTCTTCCAGGAAAAGTGAAAGCACAATATCGTAATCCACAGCAGGATTAAACATAACCATTGGTGTACTCATGCTGCCACCCTTCTTCATATAGCTTTGGTTAGCGCAAGAATTCACTTCAATGCGGAAAAAAAGTGATATTTATATTTTGCTTTCACAATTCAAAACATTATCGCCTTCAAAATTTTTATATTTGATTCAATGCACATTCAATTAAATTAGAAATATAAACAAGTAGATTTTTTGGAAAACGTAACATTTTTTAAATAGCATGAAAAGAATTATTAACCCTACAAGAGCCATGTTTTTAAATAGGGTAGATACTGGAATTAATAGACAGCGAAGTGGTTCAGATTGGTAAACTTAATTTGTGGAAAGTACTCCCATGGTCTTCTGCGAGAGCAATACCTTCAAATGGTAGCCCGACTACCAGGGGAACGTATTGCTTGACCGCCTGAACCTTAGTTTCTTCTCTAAAGACGAACTTACCTACTAACCTTATTTACTTTTAACTGTATCCAAACCTTCCTTCTTTCTTAGGAATTTTTTTAAATAAATTTTTTTTTATAATTTTTTATTCTATTAAATGTTTATTGGGCACATACTCAAAATTTATAAAAATTAGTTGACCTATCAATAACGAAAAGTCATTTTTTTTATTTTCCCTTCCTTTAAACTAAGCTTTTTCGAACTCCACTTCAATGCTAATCGGCCACTCCTCTTTAATTTCTGGATTGAAGACTTTACCCGCAGCAATAACAAATTCCTCTTCACAGTCCATTATGAAATACAAAAATGGTCGATTCACTTCAAACGATTCCACGTCAACATCACCCGATGTGCGTGATTGTGGATTGGAGACACTGAGTCCACTTGCGCTACTACCACTCTCATCGACGCGCACACTAACAAATTGCACAAGTTCGTCAATGTGTAAATCTGGATCGTCGGATAATAAACTGAGATCAGATTCTTGACGTGCGAATAACTTTGACAGACCAATACTCTTTAGCATAGCCTCGGAACGTGAAGTCTCATCGACTTGGAAGCGCGGCAAGGTGACACGTACCTCTTTCATTTGCATTTGTGATTTAAAATAGTTGAGTTCTTCGGGTTGTAATTTATCGATTAGTGCGCGTAATCCCTCTGAGTCGTTTGGCAGTATGATTGTTAAGCTATATCTTTTGTTCTAAATTGAAATAAGAGTGACTCCGAATTAGCTCACGCATGCAATGAAAAGAGAAGAAATTTTACCTGATATGGTAAGCAAATCGCTTTTGCGTTCAACTTTGGCAAATCTGCTACTTGGAATTGCCCCATACTTTGCATCATTGACACCTTCATAGCATCGTCAGCTGTCATGAAAAAGAAATTATCTTCCTCCTCGCTTAGCTTATAGAACGGTTTCGCCCAGTGACCGGCATAGTAGAGACCATTGAAAAGCAGCATTTTGGTTGATGCACCAGCTTCGCGTCCAGTTATAGAGTTGGCGCTCAATGCGTGTGTGATATCCTCTTTGCGAATAAGACTGCGTGCGCGGAGTGCCTATAGAGAGAGTGAATGAAAGAGAGCGCAAATAATTTAGGAATGGAGATGAATGGAGATGACACATTATAAAATACCTATACAATATATAATCTATTAGAATCATCCTGTAAAATGTGGTAACAATTTTTGAATTGAAAAATATGAGCAATGCCAAAAAATCTAAAAAATAATATATCGATAAAAATCGATAAATTAAAAAAAATTGTAATCAATTAAAATCTGTGAAAATGTTATCGATAAACCAAGTATAAATGAAAAAATGTATAAATAGATAAAAAATAAGCCATAAACCAACGATTTTTTATCGATGAAAAGGGATAGCAATCGATTTAATGCATCGAGTCATGCTACGAAAAAAACCTTAAATCGAGAATAAAATATCTTTGTTGATAAAAGGACCAGAAACCAAAATCGGTCAAAATCGATAGAATGAATTAACCGATTTAAATGTGTGAACAATTTATCGATAAAAATAATTGATAAATAAAGAGCAAATCGAAAAAATTTGTTTTAATATTTAAGAAAGCAAACGCAAACAATTTATCGATTAAAATCTGTTGAATTTTTTTAGATTAAAATTATCGATAAAACAATTACAGCTAGAAATTATAAAGGTATTTCAAGAGTCGAGCAGAAATATTTAAAACCGATTAAGGTCCGTGAAAATGTTATCGATAAACCGCGTACCAGCCAAACAAAATTAATGGGAGTTAAAATAGTCGTAGAAAAAATATTAAAATAAATAAAATACGATAACCACAATCGATATAATCATGCTCTTCACATTGTACTCACCCTTCTCACTGAGCTCAAATGCGTCTCCAGCGCCACCATCTCACCTACTTTCTTATTAGCTATATCGAGTGCACTCTCCAATTTCTCCAGTGGCAATGTCAGCTTCTCGGGTTCATTAGAGTCCAACACTTGCTTAATGGGCACAACGCACGCAGACTCACCATCCTCGCCGTAATGCTTTTGTAATTTCTCATCAGAATGTACAGTTTCGTTGTCTTCAAAATTTGTATCCTCCTCGCGTTTACTCAAATCCTTATTAATGAGCTCGTCTTCATGTTTTGGTATTTCGGCGATATCAATGGCTTCGGCTTCCTTCAATTGCTCGTTTGCTTCATTTATGTTTGTGGAACCTTCTGCTGCCTCAGTTGCTTTTGGTGTAACATCGACATTGTGCGCAATTTCCGTCTGATCAGCTTGCTCCTGCTGTACTTCTTTTTCTTGCTCAGCTTCCTCTTCTTTCTTGATCTCTTCTAATATTACTGGTTTTTCCACATATTGCTTATCCTCTACAACACGATCGAACTTCGATGCTGCCTTATCAACCACTTCCTCTCCATATGTGTCGGTTTGGGTTTGTGTTTGTGTTTCTGTGGCAGCAGCAGCAGCAAGCAAATCCGGATCACCTCTCAAACGTTTTAAGGTCTCAAAACCTTCCACATCTTTGCTATTACTTACCGAAGTGCTTTCCAAATCCAGTGAAGTATTCGGCTCATTCCAATCATATTCGTCGCTATTGATATCTTTCACCAATACAAAATAATTATCACTTATCAACTTTTTGTATTCTTCGCGTGCGCTGTTGTTGCGATAGATGTAGAGCCAAGTTTGGAATGATGGTTCGGTTGAGTATTCACGATTTTGATAACGTGCCAATATGCGTTGGTAGGAGGCACGCAGCTGATCACGTTCAGCGGGGAAACCAAGTGTTTGCGTGAACTCGTCGTATGTCTCACCTGCTGCACCCTCCGCTAACACGCCAAGTATCGTGCTAATACCCACAGGTGAATAAACTTGATTGGAATCGATATCAGCATTGTATTTGAGCATATTCAATGCGATCTTCTGTGAAGCGATGCTAGCGAAGCGTGGCAAAGCTGAAACTGGTGCGGTGGCTGTGTTTGCTTCTGTTTCGTCATCTGCGTTGGTGTTTTGTGTTGGTAGCGCTGTGGCAAGTGTGCAACACAGGCTAGCTAAGACTGCAACAAAGAAGGTGAAAATGAAAAAAAATACAAAATTGGATCAAACCAAGTACAACAACAATTTTAAGTGATCATTTCATTTCTTTCACATTCTACTTACAGAAATATCTCATTTCCATATTATCACTGTGCTCTCTACTTTCCAAAAACCCTCACTCCCACTTGTAAGCGGCTTTGATTCAACTGAATAAATTCTCCAACGAAACTCGCTACCTTTACGTGCGTTGTTACTCAAACGAATGTTTAACGACGAATGAAGAACTTTGTTGTGGGCCAAAGAATTTTAAGAAAGTTCAACGTTGCAACTATTCCTTGACGAAGAACTTCTCAAACAGGGCCGTAGCCAAGTTTTGATAAAAGAGGGGGCGTGGGATTAAGTTGACAAATTATTTTTCGACTCTCCAAAAGCCCAACAGCCTCCATTTCAGTTCGATTAGTGGCATGCAGTCTACATCATTCCTGCGTCGTGATAATTGTTGAGTGGTTTTTTAAGCTTGATAAAAACCCACGGACGTAGTAGTAACCTTCATACAGGTCTGAGCTTAAATGAAGACTGGCAGATTTTTGATGAGCTTTCTTCGAAGAAAAAGCCAACGTACTTTTAGCCTATGCAACGCTAGGAAACAATTTGTTTTTATTGAGTAAAAGCAAGTTCAGCAACCTCACTCACCCCGTCCTGTACACGCCCATGTTTCCAAACAAGCTATGTTACAACCAGTTGTTGTTGTTGCTGTTGCTTTAAACCTTTTTTGCCATGGATGTGTGGTTATTGACAGTCCGATCACAAGCACTCGTAAGCGCCAGCGATGTTGAAATATCAACGGCTGTAGAGAACTGGTTATGGCCAATGAAGTTACGAGCAAGCAAGTTATGGTTCTTGTCGTGTGAAATGTGCACTGAAGCTAACAAAATGTATGAAAGTCCAATGCGCATACATATCTACAGGCACTGCCGTAAAAGGTAAGAAAGTAACAAAAGAGCGCATAAGATTACCTTAGTTCAACATACAATGTTGTGAGAGCGGAGGAAGAACAAATCTTTAAGATAGACTCTAGGGACTACAGGAAAGGAAGTAATTTGGGTATAACGATCTTTAAGTAGTTTGCTGATCGGATACTCGATATTTAGTAAGATGAATAAATCAGTAAAAAATCTTGTAAAAAAGCTCTACAAAGCTTTTATTTTTGATAGTCAGCTTAAGAAAAAGAACTTATTTTAGATTACAATAACAGTACAATTTTTATCTTTCAACTCTTGGCAATACAACGGAATATAAATAAACCATTGGAATATATTGAAAATAAACAACAACAACAACATTGAAAATAGTTTGGACTTGAACTTCGTATCTTCAGGCTTATATACATACATAAATAAAGATTAGACTGGGCAAAAAAAAGTTCGGTTATTTTCTTTTTTTTTGAGGTTAGTTCAGACCTGTTAAAAAATTATTAAAAATCTTAATGATTTTTAATTATATTGTCTCAACCTCAGAAAATTGTTTAATGATTAATTGGCAGTAGCTACACCACATTCATGATTAATATTTATTCAATTAAAATAAATGTATCGATTAATTAATTAATTATTCAAAAAAATTCAATGCATAAGTAATATAAAAATTTCTGATTATTATTGATTATTTTTAAAGTCGTTTAATTATATTTTTGATACGATTATTTGTTTAATGTCAATTTATTTTGATTATTTTTAATTATATGCTTAATATGATTAAATGCCGTTAAATTATTGTGTTTGATTAATTTTAATTATATAATTACCTTGATTATTGTAATTAAATGATTATTTTTTTTATTTTCCGTTGAAAGTTGTCTGTAAGAATTCTATTCTTACTTGTACAAAATAGCACAAATATAGAAGTGCAAAGTGCAAGTTTCATACTTACCTCGAAAGTTTTTAGAGTAGACGGTAATAATTGAAAATAATAAATAATTGGAAAAAATCGAAATATTTAAATCTAATTATTTAATTGCTTAATGAACGTTAATTGTTTGATTAATTTTAGTCGATTGATTATTTTTATTTAAATGATTGCTTTTAATCATATTTTAATTAAAAATAATGGACAATTTTTTTGATTATTTTCTTAATTAACAATTTAATAACTTCTGATTAATAATTACAAAGTAATTTAATCATTCAAATTACAAAAACGAAAAATGTTAACCATTATTAATGTTAATTTGATTTGTTAGTTACATAAATAAGATATTTATGGCTACAAAACCCTAACTAAATATAAACAGACATGAGAGCTGCAGCCATA
Source organism: Sphenella marginata (assembly GCA_951509765.1). Taxonomy (NCBI): domain Eukaryota; kingdom Metazoa; phylum Arthropoda; class Insecta; order Diptera; family Tephritidae; genus Sphenella; species Sphenella marginata. The sequence goes on from OX608079.1 coordinate 114,591,405, forward strand.
TAGCTCTTTCCTATAGGTTTTGAGCTGAGTGATTTATACTGAAATGTTCTATTCCGACACATTATTAACCCCGGTCTCAGCAACCAATGACTTAAGCTCATCGCAACTACTAAGGTAATATTATTGCGAGACCTCACTAAAATTTTTAGACCACAAAAAATAAATCATTAAACCGTCTAATGTATGCACATACAAGAACTACTCATAACCCAGTTAATATGCAAATTAAACAAAAAAACCGAAATTCGTATGGCCCAACAAAGTGAAAATAAAAAACCGTAAACCCAACGAAAACCAAAGCCAAGCACGCCGCGACACAATTTGAGGACAGTGAACTCGGCCAGCGAAATTGAGTTTGCTACTTTGTAGCTTTTTTTTGTTGTGATTTTTATTATTTACATATGTTTATGTTTGTTTATTTTTTAATCGTGCTACACCATATTTCAACGGCTGAGTAGAAGACCAGTCAATCGGAGCAAAATATTAAAAAGCTACCTTTCTTAGTATTTGTTTGGAGAATGCCGCAACTCAAAACGAGTTTCGAAATTAAGAGGAAGAGTGCTGTGATCTGTGGATTCAAATTTACTCGATTCTGGAGCAGACAAATCGACTACCATATCAACGTTAAAAACAATTCTTTTGGAAATACATACATCAAGACTTCGATTTTTCATAGAAGTACTGAGCCATCGATTGTTATCACTTTTTCATAAATTTTTCACACCGAAAAAAACAGAAAAACTGTCATAATTTCAATGAATGCACAAAGCGCAAACATCGAGACAATAATTAAATCTTTTCTCTTGCATTGCATAAGTCACTGCTCACATAGCCCAGCACACCAACTACCAACCCTTAAAATGCAAATGCTTGGCAATTTTTCTGGAATCTACCTCAGCATCCACTTAAGTGGTTAACGCTAAAATTTGTCCACTATTTCGATGTAGCACCTTCGAGTGGGGTTGAAGCGTTGGCTGCCGACGAAGTGTTTGTCATTATTGCAGCAGGAGTTGAGTTTTGTAATTGTAATGTATGTATGTTGGATTTTATGTTTCTAAGTAAATATGTATACATTTATTTTGCTTTCATCAAACTCATCATTATCATTAGTTTTATTGTCATACTTCAAACAGTGCGCTTCGATTTATTCATTATTAACGGTGTAACGGTGAGCGTGTGTCAATACACACGTTGAAGTACTCAACGGTAATTCATGCGTAAGTCAGTGCGTGTGCAATTATTTGTATTTGTTTGTATTAAAAAAAATTCCATTAGAGTGTGACATTATTAAAATATAAATATGCTATAAGTACTTTTGGGAAAATTAAATTTTTAGATGAGAAAGTTTCAGATGCATTGCTTTGAATTTCACTGTTTGCATAGAAATTGAATCAGCTGTTTACCAGTGCCAGCAAAACTGTGCGTCAATATCACTCTCTTTTTCCAGTGCTCTTAACAAAATGTTGGTCTAAAATTTTCATGGATTGGATATGGTCAATCGGTCAAGTTAAATTTGAATTATTTGAATTTAAAAGTGATTAATTTTGAAGTGGCTAAGGCCTGTACGAAATTTAAGTAAATTCATTTTATAATTTTTTTTTAGCACAATATTGCCTAGGCATAATACTCACCCAAAAATTACACACCCTAATGCACATATGTAACGTTAGAGTAAATCGTTATGTTTATTCTACAGTTGCTCGCTTTGTACAAACGACACGTGTCTCGTGTACCGCAACGAATTGAGTTAAAAATGACTTTGTTGTTTTTAAAATCCTGTTAACCCGACGAATAGGTAGTTATGATAAAAGCAATGACGAGAAAAAATATTTTTAACGTTTTGAATTGACTGATTGGCGCTCAATCGCATAGGAAACCGTTCCTTATGACATTCTTTTAACGTCACTTTAGCTGAGAGGCAATAGTTTCCACTGAATATGTAGGGGCTTTTTAATTCGTTACTTCTATTGTAGAAAAAATTTCTTGTACTCTTCCAAAAAAAAAAAATTGTTTGATAAAACAATCAAAAATGAATTGGGTCACAAAAAGCTCCGATTTCCCACTTTTACATGAGTTTTTTTCAAATTAAAAAAAAAAAAGAAAAAATTTTATTTTATTCACACGTTGCTTATTGTTTATGAATAAAAATCGGTTCATGTAAGTTTCGTTGTAAATAAAATATTCCGCAAATGAGATAACTGACAATAATAGACTTTGAAATGCAATTCTCTAGCTAGCAGCATGAGCTAAGATCTGCAATTGCAGCCATGGAAGCTGCAACCATGACTTAAGTGAGAAGCTCAACCAATCATCACTGTCAAGTTAGGTGTCTCTACTGTTGCGTCACATCCACGATTTCATCAATTTTGTTATACCAAATAGACCTGCTCAGTGCCTAGACCTGGCGAGAATTTCACGATTCGTGAATCTTGCAGCTAACGAAATCTTTCGAAAATATTTTCTCCTGGCATCACTGAGCACTAAAGTTGTATTATGTCGTCTATGTCCAGCCTAATTTAGTTTCACTTTTGATTGCGATGCATTTTTAAACATTTTCGCTTAATATTTTCTGTTTTCAATTATCACATATTCGGTTATTGTGAATATAAAATTTGTGTTTTAGCATCAGATATAAATGCGTCAACAATTTTTACGATGCTAATTTTTCACTAAATACCTTTATAATAGGGATGTCAATACTGAAATCCTGGAATCCCGGAATTCATAATTTTTTGTTTTTGATACCGAAAATTCTGGTATCTTTTTGTTTGAATCCTTTTTTTTTGGGATTGCTAATTTGTTACTAAATATTTAAAATGTGTGACTTATTTATGTATTTATATTATTATTTCATTGTGGAAAATTTAAATTTTCTTTGTTGCTTGTTTTACTAAAAAAAAAAATTAAAATCTTAACAAATTAATAAATTTTTGGCACTAGTACCGGGATTGTAAACTCAGTTCCCAGAATTATAAACCCCCCAAAAATTATCATCTCTTCTTTGTCGTACATACATCCCACGACCAAATGATATCACAACATTAATACTTTAACGTTAATACTTTGCTGAAACAGCTGAAATTTCATTAGCCAAAATATGCCAAATCGTGGGCACTTTTCATTTCAACCGTACACACTGGCATGCATATATACACACACATTTATATGCGTACACATATTTCTGATAGTGCCAAATCGTAAAATTTTTTACGACTCCTCCATATTTACGTGGTAAAATGCAACATTGTTAAGCAATATTTAATCCACTATTTGGACAGAGCACATTGACGATTCACTCCCGAATGCATATAATCCATGCAACAAAAATTTGCATCCGGTATTTTGATAATTTGCAAATAGCTTAAATTAAAGTAATAAAATGGAAATATTTATATAGAGATGTATTGGTGACTTTGGTTGAACTTTATAGAATAATCATGCGCATAAAAATTAAATCAAAAATAAAATAAAATAATTTAAAAAGAATATAAGCAGCAGAACAGAAAGTTGTACGATTTGAAGTGACTTTGGTATGAAGCGATGTGTTTGGATGTGGTTTGATATGATTTTGTATGATGTGATCTTATTTGACTTTAACTTTCATATGGGTAATTTCAATCATATGATGTGATATCATATGTGATATGATATCATATCATATAACTACCACGAATTTATGCATTTGTAATTTATAATATTTTTAGAGGATGCGATTTGTTATATTTCAAAATTAATGATTCAAGTGTTGCGACTATTCTTTCGTTTGATTTGATATGACTTGATTTGAAATGATCAAATGTAATTTTAAATTAATTTTTTATTTATGAATTGTGTTGTTGTGATGATGTGATTTTCACAGACATTTAAAATTTTATATTTTCAAAGGGATGTCATGTGATTTTGTATGATTTGTTGCTTGTGAAATCATTTGCTATTATTTAACTTGATATCATATCATATGATATTATTCTCATTCATCTGATTTTATTTTTTGAATATAATTTAGAATTATCCTAGTTATTTTTTTTATATTATTATATGATTTTCATCAGAAAAAAATAATTCATTTGGCATGATTTCGTAGGTTTTGTGTGCTTTACTTTTTTGTATTTCCTCTAAAATGGCACAAATTTGATGTGATCTGACATCACTTGATTTGCTTATATAAAATTTGAAATTATGTATATAAACGCTTTTATAGCTTTTATCACCTTTTTTATTTTCTTGACCCATTATCAAAATAGGTAAATCAAGAAAAAAATATTTTCAGCCTGTTCTTTGAATTTTGCTCAAATAAAAATTTGAAATCATATCTTATGCTGTGAAATGATTATACAATCAATTTGAAAGCATTAGTAGCTCTGGGACATATGCCTCCACATAAAATTATTAAAAAGAATTTGATATGCTTTGGGAGGATGCAATATCACAAATTGACGATGTGATTTCCTTTCTTATGACTATGTGATATGATTATTTAATTCAATTGGAAAACACTTAATGTGACTTGAAAATGCTTGATAAGGTTTGGGAATCTTGTCGCCACATAATATGATTAAAAATTAGGGAAGGTTTAATATCACACAGTAATGATGAACGAATATGTGATATCGTTCCTTATGACGATGTGATATCGTTTAAACGTCACAATATGCTGTTAGTAGGACAAGTAAGAGTCAACCATATGCAATGTTCAACAAAGCAAACCGAGTTTTTGACTTGGTTCTTGATCACATTCCGACTACCTTCCAAAGTACTTATGATGTTGTTGTCACAATAATCTCTCCGCCTCGTTCTTTAACCAACTACAAGCTCTGTTTCTTATGACAAATTAAAATTCCCAGTTTTTATGTTAGCTATGACAATAAATTACTATGCGGTGGACATAAGATGCTATTACGGTACATACGTAAGGAACTTTTTAGGAATTGGGGATGAAAACTTGTAAAAATAGCCCCAAAAGAGTTATGAGTATACAATTGAAGGTAAATTCAAAGTTATTACCAAAGTTCTTTGTATTTAACAGGACACAGTTTCTTAGCAGATAATTTATGCAGCACACATTCCCATACATCTACATAGGTACATGTAAACTTGAACAACATTCGAACTTCTTATGACTGCTTAAGAACACCAACACATACATATCTACACCAACAAAATGGTAAGTTAACTAATAGTTTTCGGAAGTAGGCATAAATGAACAAGCGAATGTCTCCTTTGGGAAACATAAAAATTAGTGAAATTATAAGTCAGAAAACTTGCTGCCGAAATGCGAACATGAAAATTGTTATATATTTGTTGTTGAAAATATTTGGTGAAAAGGGTTATTATCTCGTTTTTGGTGTGACTAATTATTTGATTTATGTTGATTATAGACATTTTCTGGAATAAGTGCAAGAAATGGTAAAAGCTGTTGACAGAGGACAAGACGTATGCTTTGAAGTCAGATATATCACATTTTTGAAGATGAAACTATACAGATTTTTAAGTTTAAGTCCCCTCTTCGCCTAAGAAAAACAAAATATATATAGAATTTATTAAATTCTTCCTACCTTTAGGAGATTTTAAGAATCAAATTTTTTGTGGTACTTTCCTTCAATGCGTTTTCCTGTGCCTTATGTCAGAGCTTTTAAGCTTTCATCTCATAAATTGAACCTAAAAATTCAAGCATTTAATAATCTTTTCTGACTGAGCAAACAAATTATGCTTCTGAAAAGCAAGTCAACGCATAGCTGTAACCAGCTACATATGTATGCATGTATGGGTAATATACATATATATATGATTTAATTTCTATTCTTCTCATTATACTGGCATTATACATATTTCTTCAAACATTCCTGTTTAATGTCAACAAATGTCTGCCTGTCACCTTGCAGGCATCTGTCTTTGGCATTATTTAAGTGTAACTGTCATTTGCGTTTTCTTCACTTTCATTTGCACAATAAGAATTTCTTAATTATACTTCAGCAAAATTGCTTCTAGATATTGGGAAGTACTTATGTATCATTATATGTGCATGTATGAGCATATGTTCCCTGTAGGAAAAATCTCCAATGTTAGAAGCACAGCATTGCATGCAGAACGACAACTTTATTTTATTTTATTTTATTTTATTTTATTTTATTTTATTTTATTTTATTTTATTTTATTTTATTTTATTTTATTTTATTTTATTTTATTTTATTTTATTTTATTTTATTTTATTTTATTTTATTTTATTTTATTTTATTTTATTTTATTTTACTTTATTTTATTTTATTTTATTTTATTTTATTTTATTGTTTTTATTTTATTTTATTTTATTTTATTTTATTTTATTTTATTTTATTTTATTTTACTTTATTTTATTTTACTTTATTTTATTTTGTTTTATTTTATTTTATTTTATTTTATTTTGTTTTATGTTACCAGCGTCTCACTAGCTATTAAGTTTCCAACAGGGTATGTCTGTAATATATTATATACCCAGTTGGAAAAGGTAATGTCTGGTAATGCAAAAAGTAATCTATACTTGCTCTATTTACGCATTACAACATGCATGACTATTAACACAGCACATGTCCTACGAAAGTAATGTGTCGCTCGCAACAAACTGAAGCGACAAACTATACATTACTTTTTAGAAATGAAAAGATGCATTACAATGGACATTATATCTACAATTATTTTGCATGATAGAAAAGACGCATTACATGCAAATTATTTTTTGCAGGGTTACGGTTTATAAAACAAAATACAAGCTATGACCATTATTAGGACTACCCTGTTGGCATAAGCATAATGAGAATGCCAGCTAAGAGGTGGCGACTTCTAGTCTAGGTGTTATATGACACCGTACCGACTAGTGTAATTCCAAGACGGCAAGTTCACAACAGATATCGGGGTCACTTCATGAGTTGTAAAATACCTACCGCACTGTGCCCATGAGGACGGGATAGGTACCTTATCAATCTTTTGAGCTCTGAGCTCGCCATATCACAAAAAAAAGGGAAAAAAAGAAAGCGCCCTCCAGAAATTTTTTTAATGTGTTTTGTTTTTTTTTTTTCATTTTTCAGAATGAGTTTGAAATTTTTCACATTGGCTGCTTCTATAAAAAACCACAAAGCACAGTAAAAAAAATCAAAAATGTAGTACTACAAATAAAAATAGAGCGATACATTACTCCTTCGATTGCTTTTGGATTGATCTTTTCTTACAACAATTTTCGTATATCTTTTCATGCATGAAAAAGGTAATGCATTCCCCACTTTCCCACTGGGTAGTATGAATATACATATGTATGTAGGCACTTGAATGTCACTCATCAAAGTCAGTCGTCTGACATATACCGCTCTAGTAAATAGATTTATATGAATCAAATATCTAGAACAATGCATAATACGTACCAACTTAGAAGATATTCACATGTGTATATGTACGTATGTACAAACATGTACATATATGTATGTATATGTATGACAAAGGTATTTTCACTAAATACACAATGACGAATTTCACTTTTGTCTTAGCTTCTTCTTCATTTTTGATGTGAAAATAATTATTTATCAAATGACAATAAGCCAAAGGGTGAAAAAATATTTGAATGCATCGGAAAAATGGTGGTTGATGGTGAAAGGTAATGATGCTTATATTCATGTATGTTGCCAAATTGTGGGTTTGTTTAATAGTATCTACATATATATAATTAAGTAAATACATTGTTAATGCACGTGTATGAGCACAAAAACACGCTTCTCTCAAGGGAATCAAATAGAGTTTATGTACATACCATTAAGTTAAGTTTTTAATTATGTTCAAGGAAGAGGTACATTACTACTTAAATAAACAGATATTTGTGCCTAGATGCATACTAGGTATATCGATTAGAGTAATATTTTCATTCATCATTTTGTCATACGCCGGATATTTTGGTAGGCTTTTTGTTCTTACACACGACTCCTAGATTAAAATTCAATGATAAATGTTTTGAATTTGAAATGACTCATTTGCAAGGATATTCTCGTAAAAATTATTTTTAAACATCTAGTTTTGGTTACGAAAATTCGCTTTTCGAAAGCATTTTTATAATGAAGAATAAATATCTTAAAAACAAAAAATATTTCCAAACAAAATCCCAACCACAATTACCACCAATGTACAGCTCCCATGCTTCTTATCGTTTTCTCAATCCTCTAACTCAACCTCTAACTCAACAATTTTGACTTGTTTAATATTTACTCCAAATTGAGCTTCATTTACAGATTCAAACTTTAATTGATTTATGACATCAAAGACAAACATATTTCTGGGCATATTGCACGCAGCGTACGTGACACTTTTTGAAGTTCGCACTCAGTCATTTGGACGGTTAGCGACACTTGGCATTTGGAATCACTCAAGTGAGGCAAAGTAATCCATCTTTAAACGCAACAACAGAAAGTGAACGCACTGGCGCACCGGCAAGTTGACTTAACAAAAATGAGCCGCACACACATGTATGTTTGTATGTTTGTATGTTTGGCGACATGGCGCATATGCTGTCTCACGCACTCTAATCTCCATCTTCCTCTGTCATTCTTCCTTGTTAGCGTAAGTATGAGCTTTGGCTTGTTGATAAATTTGACTTATGACACTTTTTGCTTCATACTTGGGCAGTGTGTGCTCACATCTCTTGGCGGCGATTCGTTACGTTGTAGCTGAAGTTGGCGCGCGGTTGTGTAAGTGCGTGTGTGTGTGTGTGAGCTGGGCCCTGATTTTGTGGTTACGTATACGCCGTGTGTGATTTTGACACAATCACCGTTGTTCTTCTTCTTCTTTCGCAAAACCCTTTACTCCTGCACAAAAACATTTCTTTCGCACATTTCGAGTGTTCTTTTGCCGTAAATTCTGCGTTGGCAGCAACAAATACCAGTCGGCCGTCAAAAGTGTTGCTGTGTTTGTTTGTGTGTTTTTGCCAGTGTCCTTTTCCTTTGATTTATATTACCACAGCAGTCCTTTTCGTTGCGCATATTTGACTTATGATTTGTGTGTTTGCATTTTTACGCCTTTAGCAAATCTCTCTTCTTCACTTTTACACTAGAAATCAAGTTGAATTGATTCAAAAGTAGTTCTGTGCCACGCCCCCCTCCAATCTCTATTTCTTGCGCCAGCTAATTACGCATTCCAACTGAATTTCCTCACTTTCGTGGCTTTATCATTTAAATCTGTTTATTTGTAATTAAACTTTTACCATTTCTTGGGCACACCTCCTTCATGCATACCTTTCTTCCTTTTGTTGTTTTGTTTTGTTTGCCAGTTTCGTGTTATTACTTTTCTTTAATTTATTCAATTAAACGCTTCATAAATTTTTACTTTTCGCTTTTCATTCCTGCGGCTTTTTCAAATAACGGTGTAACTTTTTGTTATGAGAGGCCAATACGTGGCATTCCATAATACTCTATTTCTATTTGTTGGTGGCTTTATGTATTAGCTGTCTTACTTTATTGTTGAAGGGTTAATTAATAGCACACAATCCTCTTGCCTAACCAATAACTTCAGCGTACATTGGTTTCACTAGCTCTTTCTCCACTCAACATTCGTCCATCTTATGCATTCAAGTATCCCTGTAGGAAAAATCTAGCCATCTAAATTCAGTTAAAGCACTTCGTTGAAAAATTCGAATGTAAAATTGTTGTAGATAGAAGCATGAGGTGATAACCGAGACTTGCAATTTTTAATTTGTTGTAATCATAACCTTGCCACTACTTTAAAGTCAGTGACTTTTGGTACTCTGTAGTAAACATAACTTTAAAATTAAATATTTTTAGTTGCCGAAACTTCTGTCAAGTAATCATTACTTTGTAGTTGTGTTTCAAGTTGCAAGATAAAGCAAGTAACAAATTAAATAAAGTGGTTGGTGAGTAAAAGTTCCTGAAAGTCGCAGTTACTACGCAGCTAGGTAACCATAACTTTAAGCAAACGGTATCGTAACTTTGCGGTTACTAAAAAATTATTCCCCTGTTTGGTGTTAGATGTGTGCTTATTAGGTAACTATGACTAGTGGATCAACACTTTAAAGTCACAACTATGGTCGCAGCTACGTTTCGGCGACTATTTGTGCCAAAAAGAGCTAAACTTTTATTCTATGGAATATATTGAACGATGATGAACTTTTGATGAAAATCCTTTGGACTGTCTTTTACAATTATGGGGTGTTGTGCAATGCTATATTGGAAGTCAAGTTTCATATATTTTCAAATTTTCGCCTGAAATTTTTTGTTAGTTACTTTGAAGTTACAATTTGGCACTCCAGTTTTGAGGCTGAGCTAAAAATTTCCCTACAGGGTAGTATTGTCGTTATTGTTAATTACCATTATGCTGTCGTATTTATGCCCAACGGCATTTCTCAAGAATTTCGGCTTAGTAAAAGGTAATGCGCGAGTTGAAAGTTTTCCATTTACACATTTTCCGTGTTCAGCCATAAAATTTTATATGAAAATACTTATTGAAAACTTTTCACGAAGGTACAATTGCAAGTTTTAATTTAACGGATAACTCCTTTAATTGAAATAATAATCTTGGTCATTACTATTTCACGTAGCAGAGGGGTTTTGAGGGCAAATGCAAAGCAGAATGGCATTAGTTACTCCCCCCCTCAAAATGATGTGATTTTGCAGAGAGTTCGACGTTTAAATGATTTACTTTATGCTGCACTAAAAGGAAGTAGGTATTTCGCTTGTACCGTAATTAGGTATAAATAATTTTTTTTTCACACCGAAGACAGTCGGAATTGCGCTAAGGAATAACTAAGAACTTTCCTTTTGCTGTTTTAGAAACTGATTTTTCTTAGTTTAACTTCTTACTAAAGAAGCTTTAAATTGCTTACTCTCAATATCCGTTTTTTTTCGGTTAGCACTCAACGACTTATGAATAAAATAAAAATAAAAAAATTTAAAAAAAAAATTTTTTTTCATTTTAAACTTCCTTAGAATATCAAATGTAAAATAGTAGCTTACGAAAAAGCTACAACAAATATTAACTCTCTTATTTTTTCCGCATTCTAATGTTTTTGTTTCTTTCAAACATTTTTTCTAAGCGAGTATAAATTTGTTTTTCTATCCATACTCGATATAACGACGAACCAATAATAAATAAAAAAAAATTTTTACTACCTTTTTTCTTGCTGCAAGAACAAATTACTTTATTTTTACAACATTTAAAAATTTATTTGTTTGTCAATACATTTCATATTAATCCTACATTTAGAAAAGGATGCATGTTTCTAAATTAAGCTAAAGTTTGAATATTATCAAAATTTTACAGGAAACATGATTTCAAAAACCTACAGAAAATGCATTTGATTTTGCTTTGATCTTCGAATTTATACAAAGAAAAAGTACAGTGAAAAAAGTCAAATATGTCACGTATTTTGCCGCCAAAGAAAAGTAACCAAGAGATACTTTCAGTAGATAAGTTAGATGTATGCAAATAAATCCTTTTATATCAAACAAATACAACAATAAAAGCAGCTTACTCTCATGTTTCACAGCCCAAAGCACGCTTCAATAAAAATACTGCCACGCTTGAAGTAAATAATTGCACGAATAAAGTTATTTTGTTGATTTTTTTTTTTGCGATTTAATGTAGCTATCAGCAAAAGTGCCCATAAGTATGTGACTATTCCCCATACAACAGTTGTTGTAGATTAAAAATACATCACAAAACACGCACACATACAAACACTTAATGTACACTCAAGTATCCCCATATATTCCTAAAAGCTAAAACTCACTTTTGGTGCCAAGTGTACAACTTCAATTATAAGGCCATCAACAATCAATACAGCTTCTGTGGAAGAACAACCCAAAATGCCCCTAAAAGTATGTTATAACAATTACATGTGTACCTTAACAAATAGCAATTTCATCACTGACAGTATGTAGGACTCAATATGTGTTTGAAGTCGAATTGCTATTGATATTGCTATCTGCTGCAGCTTTTCATCGATATCTATACGATACGAGTGGAACTAAATTATCTCCCAACACACGTGCGCTCTCGCGCTAGCTACACAAAGTGGGTGGCTACAAACAAGCCTGGAAAACACATACACCTACCTAAATCGTATATGGTGAAAAAGTAGTCATAGGTTTGAGAAAGCACATCACATCATTCATATGATAGACAGTGGGATATTTGGCTGTAATTTCAATGAAAATTAACTTGACCGAAAATTTACTTGTGTTACTTTGACAAAGTAACTTTTTCATCTCAATCTTTGTTTCTTGGTCCTTCTTTTATTTTTCCTTCACTTATAAGCCTGTAATCTGCCACTTCGTCTACATCTCCCTTTAATCTTCCTACTCTCCTTTTTTCTTCCTTTGCCTCTTCTTCTTGTTATTCTTCTTTTCCCCGAACCCATTATTTTCCTCGTAAGAAAAAACTGAGAAAAGAAGTTAGAAAAGACTAAGATAAAGATAAATCAATAGTAAAAGAGTAATGGAAAAAAGTAGGGAGAGTGAAGGAGAGTAATATCCTGGCAGAAAGAAAGAATTGAAAAGAAAAAGAGATCGAAAAGGAGAAATGGAAAGTATAAACGCGAGAGAAAACTCCAATGGCAGTTGACACACGCACAGAGAGCTATACTGAAAAAGGGATAGAAAAAGAAAAATGAATTTAAAGTGAGAAGAGGAGGATGGGAGAGCGGATTAGACAAATCGCATGAGATGCATATATTCGATACAAGAGTATGAGATAGTAATTATTCTAGAAGATACCTTGGGAGCGCGGTACGTTAAATCTACAAAGTTTCAGCAAGATGTGAAGGAAGAGGAATGAATGGAGAAATTTACAGAACAGAAAGAGAGAACGGTCGAGAGAAATAAAGGATTCGAAGAGCGATGGAGACGAGCAGTGAGAAGCAGAAGGGAGGATACGAAAAAAAAATGTATAGTGAGTGGCATTAACCAACGTGAGGAGGACCAAAAATCAACTGATTATAGAGGCGATTCGGACCATAGATTCTTTTGGTTTGTCTCCTACTGGTAGGCATGCTCTTTCGTTATTATTTCAGCAATTTTTATAATCAATTATGTATAAGGCATTTTTCCAAAATTAAATAATCTTTTCGCTGATTTCGGTAAAATATTAGATTGCTATGAATGTTTGTTTAGCTATTTTTTACTAAAGGTCATTAACCTTGCGAAAATTGGCGTGCCAGCCACCTTAACTAAAATTTAATAATTTGTCAAGTTATCCCGCCGACACGATGAGAGTAATTACTTCCCTATGACTAGTAGCTAAGCAACTGATTTTTTTTTTAACAAATTTCTTCAAAACGTCCCACAGTACAACAGCAATGACCGACACCACCTTCAAAGCACTTGGGTGCTAAAACAATGTTAAACTATTTCCACATTTGAAATACCTTTCCATCAAAGTATGTATGTATGTGTGTTGTTGCCACTTCTAACAACAATTCCATAGCAGCAATTTTGTTGTTAATTTTTTTTCTTCTTTGTTTTACGCCAACATAGTAATCGAAGTACATGAAAGCAATTCGTTAAAGTGTCGAAACGACACGGCCACAGCGTTTGTTCGGACAAAAATCAAACCCCAAAAAAGGTAAATAAATTGTGTTTTCTGAGTAGGAAGAGGTGGGTAGGTCAAATAACCTAACATTTGTTGAGTTAGTTTAGTGGAAATCCCTCGCTGCCAATAGATAGCTACTGATATGTTATAGACACAAACACACACACACACACACACATATTCACAGCACACTTAGTTTGAACAAAAGTTTCACTGGTAATATAGGTAAAGGACTAATAGGGATTAAATGGATGTCGAAAAGGCAATTAGAAAAACTTACGAGCAACAACAAAACATTAAATACACACACTCACATTTACACACCATACATATGTGAGCGCACTCATCCAACTTACTCAATTAAAACAACAAAATGTTAGCCATCGCTCGATAGTTTGATTCGTGTATCTTGTTCGAAGATGAAAAATTAAAGCTTAATGTAATGATGGGATGAGAAGTTTTGCGATAAAATTGATTTCAAATAGTGTGCAATTTTTCTTTGGCTTCGTTATTTATTTACGCTGTTGATAGAATGAAGTGTGCTGAAAAGTTACGTGGTTAGGCGGTAAATGGGGGAGATATTGTGGGTGAGTGAGAGAATTGAATAGGGAAGCGAAAGTTCTTTAATATAATTCAATCAGTTAATATTTTTTGTTAGTGAACTGCTCATTGCTAGTATTATATGGCTCTCTTGAATATTATGGACTAGGCATTTTAGCCTATACGAGCCACATTCAAGGCGCTTCAAAAGCAGACCTCTTAAATCCGGATTAAAATTAAAAATCAATTATATTGAACGGCCGAATTAATTTAATTGATTAATTATGATAGCCGAACATTTTTAGAATAATTAATCGATTGGGATTATTTTTTGTGTTCGATTGATGAGGATTTATTTCGTTTTCAAATTTAATTTCAATTTGATTAAAATTTTTGATTTATCGCGATTAACGAGGATTAATAACAAATTTTAAATATTTCAATATTAGTTAAAATTAAAAAAATTTACAATGTTGTGTTTTTGTTTTTTAAATTCATCCAAAAAAAATTGTATATTCGCAGTAAACCTAGGAGTCATACAAGAGTTAAAAAGGAGTCCTAAATTGGAGTCCGAAATGAGGCTATTTTCCTTTTCTCATAAACCGCACTTATTAATCCTCGTTAACCGCAATTTATCAACAATTTTAATCAAACTGAAATTTTGATTAATTTGATAAGTACTAGGATTAATTTGACTAACCCTAGGATTAATTTTGAAAACGGAATAAATCCTCATAAACTTAACACAAAATTTAATCCTAATCGATTAATTGTTCTAAAAATATTAAATTAACATAATTAATCAATTATTACAAAAATAACAAAAAATTTAATTTAATTTTCAATGATTAAGATTAATAATCATTATTTAACAGGTCTGTTTAAAGCTGACAAATCTTTCATTCACTTTGATTTTTTTTTTTGTTTTTTTTTTTTTAAATTTCAAAATTTATTTTTTCCTGCATTACTTACACCCCTTATCCCCCTCTTCTGCACCAAAAAATATCAAAATCTCTTCTAATTAAAAGTTATGCGCCACTAATGAGCAATGAAAACAACGTGTTGCCCGCCTATTAAACGGTGATAGCCAACTTTAGCCATGCAGCCAAACAACTTCAAGGCAATTATTTCCGTCTTTCAAGCACTTTTTTTTTTGCAAAGTAATTGTTTAATGTTAGGTAATTCAAGAAATCGCCAACATCAACACAAACGCTTACGTCACCTTGTTTTTGTAATTTTCTAAATTGCTTTGCAGGTTTTTACTTTTTCACTTTTATTTCGTACTTAATGGGGTGGCAAAGCAATTTAGTAGGCATTTGTACATTTGTAGATTTGCCCCTTTCTCTGCTCACGCGCAAACAATTCTTCGGGTTAACGAATGCATCAATTAAAAATCAGATTTAAAACTTTTCTACTTTTTGTAAATCTTTTCTATGACTTATTTTTGGTATTTTTTGGCGCCGAAAAAAAGGGTTGGTATTCTTATCTTTTTCTACTTTTTAAACACTTTTATTTCGTTTGAATATTCATCCTGCTCATCACTTTTGATTGGCATTTAGTAGGTTGGCTGCGAAAAGGTGAATTTTCCTTATTTTTTATTTTTCTTTGAATGTTAAATGCCAAACGTCAGTCATTTCAAATGATTCTAAGATGACCGTGATGAATTGGATTTTATTGCTGGCAGCAGGTTGTATTTGAGCGTGATGAGTTAAGATTTTAATTCGTAGTAGGACTGGTAGGCTATTAGTTATCAGTCGGTTACAGCCGATTGGCTTCAATGCCTTTTAATTAGCATAATTTAAAGAGCTATTTTTGTTAAATTGAATGTGACTTAAGTAGATCTTAAGAGCTCTTTCATCCATTTTCAGAGGAATATTTTTTTTTTTTTGCGTTTTGACTGAAAGTGACATTTCAAGATTTTTCGGAGTAGAACGACACTTTTTACCGATACAACGGAGGTCAACAATTATAGCAGATGGTTGTAGTAGAATTGAGAAAATAGCAAATTGTATCAGAATTAGGCAGCTTCGGGCCATTTCGGGATGGTTTTCTTTCTGTTTTATGGACTTTTTCAGAATATTTTCGAAATCATTTCTAAATTGTTTTCGCGAACCATTTCGGGATTATGTCGGGGTCATTTCTTAATTGAATTCTTGACTTTTTCAGGATTATTTCGGAACCATTCAGACTCATCGGAACCATTACAGGACTCCTTTGTTACATTTTTAATATTTTCAGGATCGATTCGAAAATGTTTTCGGGACCAATTTTTTTGTTTTTTCAGGATCAATTCGACAACATTTTCGGAACGCTTTCGGGACTTTCTCGTGATAAATTCGGATTACTGCCGCAACCTTTCGCAAAATAATCCTGGAATTATCACAAAATAAAATATGCCGAAAATCATCACGAAGTGGTAGCTAAAAAAACCGAAAAGAATCCTAACTGATCCATAAAAACCGGAAGTTAAGTTCAATCGCGTCTTATTTTTTTAGAATATTTTTTTTTAGAATATTTAGAAAGAACTATTAATTCTGGGGTCTCCAGACTATTTTTGATGTGCTGATAGATTTATTAAATATTTTTATGATGTCTTTGGTACTAAATTTGTTTCATCTAACTAACCTTGAAAATTCAGAATTTTCGTATTTTTTCTTGAATTCTTTAGTTCACCATACTCATTGGTATAAGCTTGTCGTTGTATGGAAACTCTTTCACCTCCGCATATTTCCATTCATTTGCTCTAAATAGATGAGAAGGTCAGCAAAACGTAGACCACTCTGTCAGTAGGTGGTCTCATACATGTCCTCAAGTACCGCGATAATTAATTTGCAACTGCCACACAAATTCAGTGTAACCTATTAACTCAACACACCCACACACACACACATACATACACCTACAAACATACCTCACAAATGTGGTTACGTGGCATTTCGATGTCCTTCTAAAATTTTTGGTTTGAGTTATGTTTTTTTTAAACTTTTGGAAAAAAACAAAGCTTTCGTTTACTAAAGCACAAAAAATTAATCAACGGAAAAAGGATTTTTTAATTAACGATCGCTTACGTTTGCGCAGCGTGCATTGGCAGTAATGGTACATGAACCAAAAGTGGACAGTTAAGGGTCATGTTAGATGTATGTTGCAGCTTGTCCCATAGATGAAACTCATACTCGCAGCTTCAGTGGTCTGGTGGCGTTTTGCAGAGTTTGGCGCATTGTGAAATAATTCACTTTTCATTCACTTACTCATTATTCATTACATTTTTTTTGTTGTGGTTGTTGCTTACTCATATGTAAATGGCTCTTAATGTTTTCGTGGTGCGCAGCAAGCGAATATTTGGTACGCCAAAGTGTGGCCAAATTAATCAGGCCAAAATGAAGAATTTGCTACAAAATGCTTTAATAGCAGTTTTCAACTTCATTTGTTTCAATGGAAATATTTTTTTGTACAAATTTTTCTGAAATAATCGTAAATTTAAAGTATTTAAACAGCTATTACTCGGCGTTTTAAACAAATGATATATGTATCTCTTGGAGCTGATTTGGTTTTTGGTAAATTATGCCGCTTTTACTTGATTAACCATGGTGCACTTATGATGATGGGTTACGGAAGCAAATGTACGACTGGTTCGTAAAAATTCATTGCTTGGTCTCAGTGACACAAACATCTCAAATCCTAAATTCCAGTTCTGGATTTCGCTGAAGGTCTGAGGGTAAAGTGCTCATAACCGGCTATGTACTGTCACTTCCGAACACATTCGCTAAAACTTTCGGGGACTTTTTTTTATTGTTAAAACAACAACGAACAGGTGGGGGGTGATTTTGAAACGGTTGCCATTACCTGCTGCTATGAAAGTAGGACTTGCATGCTATGCTCTGACTCTGCCAAGATTGAATAGGATATAGCCCCTTCTCTCCAACTCTTTATTTTCCCTGCGGCTACATAATCATTACTTGCTATCATTTTATCCATACATATGTATGCAGGGATATATGTTTTCAATAAATTGTTGTTGTTCTGTTGTCGTATTTTTATTTATATTCATGTTGGCACTTAATTAATGCCACCGCAGTTTGTTTGCGGCAGGTTTTACTTTTATAAACGGAGCCACATACGCGCTCATCTTAAGTTTTGTATTAGCAGCTCCGGGGAATATTAGGGTGGTCCTTACACGGAAGGAGACAATGTTTATAAACGATATCCTCAGCCGCCAACTCTACGTCGATGATAATATAGTCGAGAAATCGGAGATGAGTTTTGGTCCCGATTAGGTAGGTAGAGGTCGAAGCTTTTAGCTGTCTATAATAAAAATTCTTATTCCTAATCTAATATTCTAAAGTTTTACGACTCCTCTCCTACACGCTTTAATCATTCCAATAGGGACAAAAATGCAGATCTCCTAACTTTGACTATAAATTGACTGATCGCCTTCGATCGCCTTCGTAGCAGTAATTTAAACTTCGACGCCATTGCTGTGTCCGATCGGTACAAAAACTCGAGGCTGATGGCGTTACCAATTGAAAGGGTGAGAGTGTAAAAAAGTCATTCATTTTAAGGACGAAGAAGCACACTGATGATGGCAGTACGCCGAAACCGGGTTGTCTCCCAATCAAAATTGTCAAGGGATGGCGGAAAATCGTTCCAAAAACAAATAATTCCTTTTAGTTTCAGTACCACCCTAGTGTTAATATTCAAGAATCTAAATTTGTATGATATCACAATCCAGCATAATTATTATTGTAATCCTTTCACATACATACTCACGCCGCGAAAAAGTAGGTAACACACGCAAACCAGTGATTTGTACCCAGCCGTGAAAGCAATTAGTTGTAAGTTAACTCGCAACTAGTATGAAGCCAATTCAAACTAGTCGTTCTAGTGTATATTGCCTGTAAAGAACTTTCAATTTTAAATTAATTAAAAAGTTTTTGTGTGGGGTTTTTTCGACTCTGGGCATCATAGTATTCTACAAAGTTTTAAATGTCTTCTGGTATGAATTATATCGTTTTTGGAATATTTTGAGGTGAGTTAGAAAACTCTAGTTGCTTTCTTTGTTTAACTGTGGGGTTGTTGTAAGCTTATTGAGAATGCTTTGATATCTTCTATGATTATGAGACGCAGCTTATTCATGTGTAAAACCCGTCGCTTTTATAAGCTCAACATACAAGAGGTAATTGGTTGTATATGATTGCGGATATGTAGGTGAATATTCTAGTAACTTCAGTATGTATGACATAATTAGTGGAAACAAAAAATGATGTAAGTGATAACAAGAAGAAGCCCCACTTACAATAATTACGTGATTGTATGCCATTTGTATTAAGTTTTCATTATATTAAGTGTGGCTAAGATTTACTGGATCGGCTAAACTTATATACAGCGACCGATAAAAAATAGTTTTTCCACTTGATCCAATAGCATAATCATGTCTAAGTTATATATAAACAATTTTTTAGGGGTAATAAACATATACATACATACATATATATCAGCACATACTCACTCACTTTCAGCTGCCTGATTTAACATATGTAAATTGTGAGCTTGATTCTGTGGTATGTTGTGGTGATAATTACCTTCCTTTCACTTTCTTTTGCGTGCTAAATTGAAAAACAACATGGTTGACAGTATAACAACAGCAGCAATAAAACAAGCTGCCACGAAGAGAGCTCTGAAACAATGCACGATATATAGACAAACATAGACATATAGTAGCTGAGCCACCAAATGCGCTGACAGCTGCAAGTAATTAAGCGTTTCTACAAAAATGCGAATAAAAGAATTGGAGCAGTTTCATCGAACACCTTAACTAAAGCATAATAACTCTAAAAGGGGTTGAACGATTTTTTATCTTTTTATCTTTTTTATGGAACCAAAGCTGAATTTACTCTTCCCTGAATCTTCTACGATTATGAAATAGTGAAATCTATCAAATCGCATATTTGCAGCCTCTCAATATGGGATAGGCAGAGCTGTGGAAACGACTGTCAGAGTTTCAAAGATTCCCCCGTTATACTTCACAGAAGCGAGTTCCATCTTCTTAAACCTTTTGAGAAGGGCTACTTGGAACTTTTGGCAACCATTTACGGATTTTTTTCGGTATCATTTTCGAATCACTTTCGGGATCACTTCGGTATCATCTCAATGTCATTTCAAGGAAATTTCGAGATCATTTAATGACCATTGATTGATTGCTTCCCATTTTGTGTTGGTCCCGAAAAGAGCCCCGAAATTACACTGTTAATGTCCCGAAATTACCCTAAAAACAATACCGAATTTTTGAAACAATCAAGAAGTAAAAAGCCACGACATAATCTTGACGTGGTTCCAAAAAAGATTCCCTTTGTTCCCCTAGGAATATGGTCGAACAAGGTTACTTTCAACGCCTAAAAGTAGGCAAAAGAAATTAAAATAAGTTTACTCATGACTGGCATTCCTGTCCTCTTCGTTTTGATCGTTATTTAAAGCGGTTCGGCTGCTTTTGAATCACCTTGTCAGTTTGATTATTACTAATAAATAAATAATTCGAATAAAAATTTTTCGAATAAATATAATTTTTATTCGACGGGTACAGAAAATTCGAATAGCATTTATTCGAATTATTTATTCTTTTATTGGAATAGTATTAATCGAATCGTACTATTAGTATTAGTATTAACAGATTTAATAAACGATATTCACTGTTTTACCTATAATACTATCTTGTACCTATAATACTATTTGAATAAACGAATCAACAATGCGAATAAATACTATTCGAATTTTTTGCTACGAATATTTTTATTCCTTTATTCGAATAGTGTTTATTCGAATATTATTCGAAAAAAATCCCACTCTGCTGCCCATATTTCCAAACAGCGTGCTCTCCCCATATAAATCTTACGCCGAATTCATTCCTCAAGACTACAAAATGAAATTATTTTACGCATAAATAACAAAACTAAGACCAAGTATGTAGTACAAGTAAATGAAATTTAGAAAGTAAATAAATAAGACAAAAGTAACAATAATTCAAAGTAGTAATAACTACAACAGCAAATGTAAAAAAAAACAATAATTTTCACGATTGTGCTGAAATTCCATTTAAACAATTATAAATTACCTTTACTGGGGCACAAATGCGAAAAATGTGTAAAAATCACAGAGCAACGCAGTGACTTTAAGTGCACACACACACATACACACACACGCATTGCATCTTTATCGCTGTTCATGAAGGGACACGATGCCGTAAGTCGCCACCTCGAGCCAGGAGCTATGGCTTGCAACACGCCATAATTCACAAGCAAAAGGCCTGATGCAGGCAGTCAAAGCAGCAGTGGCAGCAATAATAATTCCAAAGAACGCACCGCTGCGTGTTGGCAACGTTTGGTGTGCGACGTGTAAACACAACAACACGAAATGGCTATTACTCGGCAGCCACGCTTCAAAGTAGCAACTCGCAATACTCACCACGAGTATTAATGGCAATGCCTAGTCTGTGTGTGTGCTCCATGTTGGCAACAATAGGCGATGGCGTTTCTTGGCCTCTGTGCATTGTGCAACGCATTGAAATTCATAATTTTTACGATTCACACGATAGCTGACGAAGGCGAAAAGGACGAGGTAAAAGCAACGGTATATCGTATTACATATAACAAAGTCTTTGGTAAAGTGCGAGTTGTGACTTTGAACTCTTGATGTGATTTTTTCATGCGAAGCGAATTGCCAGCTAACAATATTTATGTGCATTGTACAGTGTTGCGTGGTAAAATAGTAGAGTTATGCAGTTTCGATACAAAAGATCTGAAAATTAAACCGAAAACGTACTACGTTTTGACTTCGTTCAATACAAAATAGATTTTACCTTATTTCAAAGTTTTTTTAATAAACGCTCGACTTCAGAAAGGCAATTTTTGAGAATATCTTATAACTTTAAACTACTTATTCTTGCATATTTGTATATTTGTATATCCACTACTATCTCCCGAACGACTTCACCGATTTTAATGAAATTTGGTACACAGGTACTATGCTTTGTTTTAAGATTTTATAATTTAGTGTTGCCACATGGGGTGGTCCTGAGGGTTACCACCTATATAAATTTTTTTTAAATATTAAGCAATATATGGCGATATGGGTATCAAATGAAAGGTATTTAGGCCGTATACCAATTAAAATATTTTCGAGTAGGATTGCCACCTAGGGTTGCCACCTGAACACATTTTATTTATTCCTTCAGATATCGACCACTATCCACGGTATGGCTCAACCGATTTCGATGAAATTTGATAGATGGATAGTATGCTTCCTTCTTAGATTTTCTACATAAATGTTGCCACTAATGGAAACTTATAGGGTTGCCACCTTTCCGATTTTTTTTAAATATATGGCAATATGGGTATCAAATGAAAGGTATTTTAGGGCGTATACCAACCAGAATATTTAATACACAACAGGTGTCGCCAATGTATGTTAAGTGACTTTTTGCGGTTGGTGTTCGATATTTTGGAAATCTATTTTGGAAATTTATGCTCTTGGTAAGTAAGATTATGCGGAAAATTCGAAAAATACGCGGTCACCCAGGTACTGGAATATTATGAAGAGAATAACGGCCTTTCTCAAAATTTCCTTGAATAACCTATCTCAAAATTCAATTCAAAAATTCCCGATTTAAACTGAAAATTATTTACATTTTAGTTTAGATAGGGCGGTTTTGAATCACATTTTGAGATAAGGCTTTCAAAACCAAATTTTGAAATGGGATTTTACTGAAAAAAATTTTGAAGCAGGGCTTTTTTTTCAATAAACTCTGTTTTTTTTTTTTAACATTTTGAAATAGAGTGATCTTCCACTCAGCCCTCAATATGTTGGCAGCTCCCATGCGTGCTTTCAAAGGCAGCTTTAAATCAATAAAGACGCAACGTTCGTTAGTTCTTTTCTAAATTATTATCGTTTCTTTTTTATTGCACAACACTGTATACCGACTTGCAAGAGTAGCGGCATATAAAATAGGCAAAAGGAAAAGCCACCGCCAAACTGACTGAGTGCCTGCCGACTGCGTGAATTTAAATGTGCGTGTCACAGAGCAAAGCTTTTATTGTACCAAAGCATGTGTATGTATGTGTGCGCGTGTGTGTGTCTGTGTAAATGTAAATAAATCCAGTGATAATTCCTCTTTAGCTTAGCCTCTAAATTTTGATGTTCTCCCCCCTCGATCCACTTTCCCAAAATATTCTACCCCAAACACTTGGTAGTTTTACTTTGTATACAACATTTTTTATGGCATCAAAGGTACAACAACAACAATCAACGAACTCTAACATTGTGCAGCAACACAACGAAGGTAGGAAGTCCTTTTGCTGTTTGTAGCCAAAAAACTGCTTTGCTGCAGCAATTGAAATGGCAAACAGCAGCGCAAAACACGAATTTACGGCGGATGTGCCCCAGTGTGTTTATTGCCATCTTTGCAATTTATATACGAGCTTACAGCGCAGCGAATGGATGTCAACGTATGTATGGACGCTGGAAGCGGAGTGTTGTGCCGTGCAGTTGGGTAGACAAGTAGGCCGTCAAATTCTAATATTTTATATATTTTAGCTGAAGTGGAAACAATGTATTGTTGTTGTTGCTCGTTTGAATGTCTCATTCATTTGTTTTGCCTTAACGCCCCTCTACCCACCGCTACCCACCGCTAATCGTCGTTGTCTTTACATTGGCGTACAAATTTATAATATCGCCTTATTTTTCCAACCAGTTAAACATGAAATGCACAACACGTTTGCATAATGCAGATGTCTATTTTAATGCGTGCAGACAGCAGGACTACGATTTTGTCGCAACAATGGCTAGAGAGGTGTGGTCTGTGCGTTGAGCTTTATGATAGGAAAGGTCCATGATTTAAGTTTTTATGTAGAAGTAAGTTTAAATGAAAATGTAAGCTTTTCTTAAAAAAAAAAATAAACGTGTTTGCTGGAAAGATAAGTGCCCAAACTACAGAAACTGAGGGGTGATAAATAACTAAGTAAAGATCTCGAATAATTCCTTTGGCTATAAAGCCAACTCAATCTTTCCGGAAATTTGAACTAGATTGCAATAGGAAAAATAATGCAATCGTTTGACTTTGATTTTGTTTTAATTATCGGTCTTTAATGCAAAGCTTTGTACAAGAACTATTTGGTAATTATTTTTCTGAGCAAATTACATTATGTAACAAAGTAAAAAAAAAATTAAAAGACTCTTTTTCAGATTGATATGCATTGTAGAGCTTATCAAGCATACAAAAACTTTAGATTCAGAATGTCCAATATTCCTCAAAAATCTGGAGATAGTTGCCGAGAAAATTTTAAAATTTTTTTTGTTGCATGGTGTAAAATAACTAGATATAAGAAAGTTTTCGACAAAGCTTAGAAATCCAGTCATCAATTATCGGTCTTTAATGCAAGGCTTTGTTCAAGAGCTATCTGAAAATTATTTTTCTAAGCAAATTACATTGTGTAACAAAGTAAACAAAATTTTAAGACTTTGTTAGATAAATATGCTGTGTAGGGCTTATCAAACATACGAAAGCTGCTTATTCAGAACTGCCAATATCCACCCAAATTAGCTAAAAGCTTTCAACCAAAATTTTTTTTTTTATTTGTTACATAGTGTAAGATCGATAAAAATAAATTAACAAATCTCTTTAACAGTGACCTGAATTTAGTTTAACAAACAAAAAATTTTAATTTTTGAAAATTGCGAGCTTGGTATCTTTTTAGAAAGAGGGGGTTTTGACCCCTAACTTTAAAGTTTTTAAGGGAATATTTCACATTCTGGGTATGCAGTTTTTAAATGCTAGATGAGGCCTTTAAACATATGTAACTAAGCTTTGAAAAAAGTGTTTTAATTTTTTTTTAAATTTGTTACACAGTGTAATTTGTT
This sequence comes from Sphenella marginata, assembly GCA_951509765.1. Lineage (NCBI taxonomy): Eukaryota > Metazoa > Arthropoda > Insecta > Diptera > Tephritidae > Sphenella > Sphenella marginata. The sequence continues at coordinate 114,616,404 of OX608079.1, forward strand.
TAGACAAATAATTTAGTAGAAATTTTCAATAAAAGTTTGAGTTGAATCCAGCTACCAAATTGCTTAAAAATATTTGAAAAATTTGAATTTCTGCTAAAGTGTTATTAAAGCTTGTTTGCTATAAAATCTCCTTCGCTCCCTCTCCTCCACTCGAAGACTAACTACAACGCCGCTGAGGGCGACACTGTCTTTTAAGCCATCGTGACTGCGCAAACCAATTTCAAATATGCCAGACACGTCTCTAAGGTGAGACAGCAATGCGCCTGAGGTGCACTTCATTTCGCTTCGTTATTCATTTCACACTACCAACAGATGCAGCCAGCCAAATACGCCAAAGAGAAACCTCCAACCTCCAACACCCACACAAACACCTTCAATTTCATTCACTTCCGAGTGAAATACTGAATACCTTCTTGGATTGTAGTGGCTCAAACCGCAAAAGGTCCTTTAGTGCATTGGTGGCTGGTGTATTGGACTTGATGTTTGGTTGTTGAGTTGTGCTTGACTGGCTGCTTCCTCTTTGCGCTTGCGATGACGGTGTTGATGATGAGCAGCATACAAAAGCTTCTTAAAAATAGCCTAAAGGTGTTTTTCGTTTATGAATGAAAACCGAAAAGTAAAAAAAAAAAACCGAACCAAGACTCACGTGCGAAGGGTGTCAACAGGCGTCAACGGTAACACCAACAACAAAGGCAACAATGAACAAACATGGAACTCTGATTGTTGGGCTGTTGGGTTGGGGAAACGCAATTGTTGACAGGACACTTCAACTATTGTTCCAAGTTTAATTCAGCATGAAATTGGTTCGTGTTGTTGATTTCGTTGTGATGGTTGATGTATGTAAGTAGGAATGTATGTACGAGTATGTGTCTGTAAGTGGGTTGATAAAGAGTGGTGCGGGTGATTGGTTTGGGCTGAGCTTTTAAATTAAAAATGCTAAAAAAAAAAATTATATTTTAAATGATTAAGAAATAACCAAAGTTTTATTGCAATTTATTGCAGCTTTCAGCTATAGAGCCATAGAAATGCGTTGAAAAAGTGTGTTCCGCTTCCAAACTATACACATAAGGTACGAACAGTTATGTACATATTTACTAATAATTATTTTTAACCTGCAGTGCCGCAGATCGAAAAAAATTTAAAAACCCTTTGTTATAATATCGAAACATTAGTTCGAAAATGACAATATTACAAATGCCAAATATATTTTACACACTAAACAGCCGTTGTTGTGGGAGCATATATAATGAAAATAAAATAAAATAAAATAAAATAAAATAAAATAAAATAAAATAAAATAAAATTAAATTAACTTAAATTAAATTAAATTAAATTAAATTAAATTAAATTAAATTAAATTAAATTAAATTAAATTAAATAAAATTAAATTAAGTTAAATTAAATTAAATTAAATTAAATTAAATTAAATTAAATTAAATTAAATTAAATTAAATTAAATTAAATTAAATTAAATTAAATTAAATTAAATTAAATTAAATTAAATTAAATTAAATTAAATTAAATTAAATTAAATTAAATTAAATTAAATTAAATTAAATTAAATTAAATTAAATTAAATTAAATTAAATTAAATTAAATTAAATTAAATTAAATTAAATTAAATTAAATTAAATTAAATTAAATTAAACTAAATTAAATTAAATTAAATTAAATTAAATTAAATTAAATTAAATTAAATTAAATTAAATTAAATTAAATTAAATAAAATAAAAAAAAAAATAAAATAAAATAAAATAAAATAAAATAAAATAAAATAAAATAAAATGAAATGAAATGAAATGAAATGAAATAAAATTAAATCGGTAGCGAGTTTTATTCGGCGTATAGTTTTAAAAATAAATGGCTAATAGAAACGATACTGACATGAATCTTTTCGTTGCTAATGAGACACTCATTAAATTTGTATTTGCAAAAAATTTGCATCCAAACTAATTTAACATATTTTCAATGTAAGTATTGAAATTTTACAAAAGTTCTTCATTTATCGTCCTCTTGTTTGAATTAATAATCGCCATTGCTGCTGGAACAGAACACCAAAATCAATAAATTACGAACACCTGTTTTGTGTTGTCGGCAGTCGTTTACCGCCGCCAAACGTAAATTATCGTAAATGTCTGCGACAACGGCAATATTTGCGGCAAACGGTAGTTAGTGCCATGAGATGAGCGGGTAGCGGTGATGGAAATACCATTTGCTAACGAAACAGGAGAACATTACAACGGTAATAACGATAATAGTAATAGCAGACAACAACAACAATAATAATATTTTTGAGTACAACTAAAGCAAAATGACAACGAACGATGGCAAATAATTGCTACGTGCAACAACGTAAAGTGGCCGCAGACCTCCATACCTTTGTATATGAGAACATGGGTGTAGTGAAATTAATATAAAAGGAGGGGTAGGAAAGAGTCTTATATCTATATAGCAAATAATCTTTAAATTAAAATTTGCTTTGTCTCGAAGTGGTTTGATAATGGGACTTTCTTTCACTTTCAGTCTGGAAGCCTTGTGGATTTATTTAGTGAAATCAGGGGCGTAGTGTCTTTTATGAACCTGCACCTTGTGATGACTTCATCTCAAACTGCGAATTCATACAGAAATATTGAGACGATTACCATGTCTCATAGAGTAATTAATATTGCTGACTCAACTATGCCACCGTAGTCTCCAGTTTTAATAATTACGTTGGGGGATTTGACCCCACTAGTCGCTCCCTATACACGTCTATCCACAAAATCCTATACATAAATAAAACAAGCGATGATAATAACAAACAACAAATAAATAAATGAGCAACTAGCGTAATTGTGTGCCTTGAAATGTTTTGGTGTGGAGGACACCATGACACCATCTGATGGTGAAAGCTTTCGCTTTGGCACACCGGTCGCTGTAATAACGTTAGCGACTGCTAATGATTATATTAGCAATAACACCTTGCCGCCACAACACCACAGAGCGCCTACTCAAACTGCTGCTGTCTGCCATTCCCAATTTGCTCTCGCCCACACCCGCTGCCTTGAGCCTTGTTCTATGGCGCATCAAAATTAACGATGCTTCTTGGTCGCGTTTTGTGGCTTTCATAATGTGCCACTGTTGTCCGTGTGTCGGCAATTCGCGTTTTCCGCGTTCGCGCGTCGCTTTGTCTCTGTCAGCACGCGCGGGCGCACAAATGTCATGAAAAAGTCATAAAAGAGAATTATGCGCTTTTACATTGGCAGAGACTGTACGACAAAAATATAGAAAAACTGCTGGCAGGCGCTCTACCAGCGTTTTCCCCGCCGTCCTGCTTGCTAGCGTCCGCAGCATATTTTTTTCTCCTACCACTTTTGCATGCACCTTCCGCTTCCGTTGGTGTTGTTGTTGTTTTTCTCTTCTTTTTTTGTGCTTACTGTGTAACATAATCTGCGTATCTGGGTATCTTTGTAGCTACAGCCACCATTTACCCGCATTTTAGTTGGCCAGTTTTGGCGGATGACCAACGCGGCATAGAAATTATAAAAATTAACCGCGAAATGTTCTAATTACAGGCGCACGTCCGTCCATTGCTTTGCTTGTTTACGTGTCTTGTGCTGTACGTTGTTTGGTTCTTGTTTTTTGGTATTTGTAATTCGCCAACGACTTTCCCTTTTACTCTCTTTTTTTTGGTGGGGATGTGGGGAAGTATGTTGGTATAGCGCTTATTTGATGTATGTGATCCGGTGAGTGTTTTATTTGTCCGCGATTTATTACGCGGCTTCCATTATAATTACCAGATTAACTCTGACTAAAAAATGTTGTTGGTGTTGGGTGCAAAAGGAAATTTAATGGGATTTTATCCACAGAATTGTAGTAAAGTAACGATTTAGCAAGTTTCCTTGAATTTTGTTAAAGCGATCGAATCAGTAGTGTTTGAAAATCCCAACCCCGGTGCAATAGAGAATTAAATATGCTGTGAACTCTTGAGCTCTCAGACACTGACGATAAGAAACAACGTCTTTCAGTTAAATTACGATTTTGAAACTCGCTGTAAAAGAACCAAAACACAATTTGGCCTTAGATCAATATTCTTCTGCCTTTTCTTCCTCTTCATCTACTTCACCTATTTCATCTCGCTTATATCTTTTCCCTCTTATCCTATCACTATCACTATCACTATCACTATCACTATCACTATCACTATCACTATCACTATCACTATCACTATCACTATCACTATCACTATCACTATCACTATCACTATCACTATCACTATCACTATCACTATCACTATCACTATCACTATCACTATCACTATCGCTATCACTATCACTATCACTATCACTATCACTATCACTATCACTATCACTATCACCCTCACTATCACTCTTACACACGTTGATTTTATGTATATATATTTGGTTTTTTATTTCTTGATTCAAATGTTGTTTGTTTCCGCAATCAATTAACCTAAAACGTCAACAGAGTGGCGACATTTTGAATTGTTCGCATTGTTGTAAACTGTTGAATAACAACAAAAAAATCTATTTTTCGATGATTGGATTATTATCAGTTATGTTGACATTTTAAAGTTTTCAATTTCTTAAATGTTTTGCTGACATCCATACACATTCACATGAGTACGTCCTTAAGAACTTCGAATACAAGAAATAACAAATGAAATGACAACAGATCGAAAAGTAAGAAATGTACCGGAACTAAAACGATTGTCTAGTAGTACGAGTTCGTTGCCTAATTTAAAGTAATAAAGTGCGAATGACACAAGCAAATACATATTCATGCATAAGACAATGCTACACATATTTACAGTCTTACAAAAAACATGATAATATCCAAACTTATTGTGCAACAACAGCAAAGCCATAGCTTTTTGAGTGGCGCGAGCGATATTGGCTGTTAGATGACAAAATGACAATGGCGCCAGTAGATGATTCCAGCAACAACATTGTGAAGTTAGATGAGTGACAGTGAGAGCAAGGTTTTGCAATAACAAAAATATTAACAACAACAACAACAAAACTTAGCAGCAACACACTTTCTAACAACAAAATTGCGGTTAAGTATAACTATGCGCCTTTCAAACGCTGCCAAAAATGTCAGGCACTTGTGACAGTATTACGAATACGAGTACATAGCAGTACATATATACAAATGTATAGTTTAACCCTTATAAGGTGCACAAAGTTAGTTGGTTATGGGTCTACGATAAATTTCAGCTATTTCTGGGGATGAAAAATAGAGGATCGTGCACTTAGATTTTTTTTATATGAATAGTACAGGGATGCTAACAATAATTTTGGTTTCTGGTCACTTCAATGTTTTCTTAAAAAAAACGAAGTTTTTTCCAATTGCACTAAGGCTCCTTTTTTAAAATATGAGGACATTCGGTTTGAACGGAGGGTAGAATAAATTTATAGAACCCCTGTTCCGACGCAAGACTCATTTAAGCCCATAAGCAAATTTCCAAAATACGATACACATATCTTTCGAAAACGAAGGTCCATTTTGACCCAGATCCCACATTCGGGTTAATCATGAAAAAAAAAATTAATTCATAGCAATTTGTTGTTGATGTCGTTTTCATATTTGACGATTTCATTTTTTCTCATTCCTTTCTTTGTTCGCAAGTGGGTATGTTTGTATGCCCGTTGACTACGAATTACGAACCCGCAAAATGCTAAAAATGCGACCAAAGTGCTACCGGTGCCATTGCAAATAACTTGTCATCTGCTATTTCCACTGTTTTGTATGTTTGTATGTGTGTGTGTATGTCACTCACTCATAGCTAAACAATGTTTATAAAAAATAAGAATGCAAAAAACAAAAAAAACAAATATTCAAAATTGTTGCTGCTATTCATATAGTCACATTAGGGTTGCAATTGCTTTATTGTTGTTGTTGTTATCACTTGCTGCCACTGTGTTATTTGGTTTGTTTGACAAAAGACAAAACGAAAGTTGTTTTCATATTTTGAATACAAATTGCTTTATTTTCACAACGTCAACGCAGCAGCGCATGCCATATTTACATCGAGACTCATTCGCAAAGTGTCCTCAAATCTCGGGGGTGCTGCGGCATGAAGTTCATAAGGTAGTAACGGCAACTTAGTTACGTACAAGTACTTATAAATACATTCAGGCTTACAAATAGCTGCGTAGGAAAATATGAAATGAGAAATTTTTGCATAGCAAAATTATGGCAACCCCATTTTCTATCGGCGCTATGATTTTCTCATATCCTTCGCTTTGAATCCTTGCAACTACAAGTTGACCTTTTTTTTGTAAAGGAACTCTATGTGGTAAGCGCGTGTGGGCTTTGATTTGATGTTGTTGGTCCCTTGGTAATTTAGAACTCAGTGGTTTAAAACTGATATTTAAAATGAGAACTCAAACAGGTAGATATCAATGTCAGATTTCTTTTGAATAACAACAATTAAATGAAATTTAGTTGTTTTGAGACATGAAATTACTCGAAGATTTACCATTAGAGGGATTCTTCAGGGAAATGCCTATCCTTATAACGACGGCTAACAGAAGTATCACCTTTTTTGAGAGTACTTTCTTTTCAGAATTTCATTGAAGAACACCTCAGCTAAAAATATTTCAAAGTTTGGTTTAAGAACGCCTTATACCAGAATGAGATTTAAAAACATCCTATCTGAAGGAAAGAAAATTCAATCTATTTCGAAAAGGACGTTTTTGAACCAAATTCTGAAATAGGGTGATCTTCCACTTAACTTTATTTTTTATCAAAAACTACATCGTCCCCGGTTTCTGAGCAAGTGTAAAATTTTAAGTGTCTAGTTCAAGAGGAAGTTATTCAATAATCGGAAAAAAATATATGTTGGCATCGTCTCATGAAGCGAGAGCTTAGGTTGAAATTCCAAGATCATCAGAATTAGTCTAGGATCAGACCGCAACGAGTAGCAAAGGAGGATGCGACTAATACCTGTTCTGATCAGATTCGTTTGAGCTTGTCCTATAAAAAAACTAATTGTACCCGTTTGTACCCGAACGCAAACCGGTATTTTAACTCCTATAAGTATGCAACAGGAATTCAAATTGACTTACACTCCTGAAAGTGTGCTATACAAATAAAAATTTGCTTACTTACTATATATTAAATGAAAAACTAATAATTATTATACTTAATAATTATAATAAATTCAAAGATTTTGTATGTATTCCTTTTCGTACTTTCCCTACTTTTTTTCACAATACCTTTACTTTCAAATTACTTCAAACAAAAATTGAAAAAACCCCAAAAACCGATTCTTACATACCTCAATAATTTTTGCGATTTCCATCCAATTCTATAAGCAAATTGCTCCCTTGCGTGCATCTAAGGTTTACTTTACATATGTACTCCCTTTAATTTTTTTTCACCACACCCCAATATTTTTCCAAAACACCACCACACTTTATTTGCCTTTTTAAACTTCTTACCTTCATCCACTCACTCATAATCCAGCTTTTCTTGCTCTTTTAACTGCAACAATAAAAATACCATATTACTTGTCATATAAATAAATCACTGCCTTTCTTAATATGACGTCAGCTTGTAATATTGTTTTACCAAAATTTCAGTTACAAATTTACATACAAATACAAACACACATTTTGCAAAACAATTTCCAAATCCGCATAAAGGTAAAACTGTCAGCTGCTTTTCAATTTTTGCAAAATTTTTTCACTCCGCTGCTGGGTTGCTGTTGTTGTTATTTGTTTGTGCAGGGACCAATATTTCACATTCTCGATTACTTACAATGATGAATGATGTTACTGTGGGCGTTCGAGATATTTCGCAAAGGTAAGTAAGTACCGTTGTAAGAGCATTTTTGTGTGATTTATTTGATTAGGCAAAATATGACAGGCGCGTTGAAAAATTATAATCGTTTTAACATATCAAATTGCAAGTGGGGGGGAGGACAAATTTGACGGCAGCTTTTAAGCGCGATTGATTATGAATTTTTTTTTGTTGAGGGTAGGGCAATTATTTCTATAGGGATAAGAGGAAAAGTGTAGCATTACATAAACACATCGCCCTTTTACTTTAATTGTCATGTGCACATAAATAATGTATAAACAAATATGAATGTATACAAACAACATTCTGCCCAAATTAGTTACATTGAACTCAGCGGGAGTTTATACAAATAGTGCACATGCAGCACATAACGAGGATCTTGTTACACTTGTGTGGACGGTCAAAGACACCGCCAAAGGCAGTCGCAATGACCAACTGAACACAACGTCAGTTTGTCAATGCGACTGACATATTTATATATTTATTGCAACCATATGTTGACTTAGCGTATTTTAGAATTATGCATTTTAGTTTGTATGTATTAGTGGTTAAGCCTATACATGTAAGTCAGATAAATGTATAAAAGGAAAGCAATTTTAAATAAAGAACAATTATCGATCATACGCTGCACCAATAGCGACCAAAATTAAATTGAGTTTATTTCTTGACAACATGGCGATCCTGCCATACTAAGCAAAAATTTGCTCAAAAAGCAAAATGCTTTAGGCAGAAGATCGTTCTGTTTATTAAATAATTTGCCAAAAATAAAAATAAAAAGATTGGCCAAACAGGACAAAAGATCCTGCCTCGATCAGATACAATCCGCCACACGTTATTGGTCGGCGTTATTGGATGGCGTTATTAGACAGCGATACACCTAGAACATGGACATGGAGAAATTGTTTTAACACAAACTTCAAACTTTGAGCAACAAAACACAAACTGGCACAGGCTTTGCGGTCGACTTGGTTCCTTTTTCCTACAGTCTGCATAAAAAGGGTGGAATAACTCATGGAAGACGTTGAAGCAAAATAGACTGGCAGCAAAACGCAAACTGGATGAACATTACAAGCTGGGGAAGCAGACAATATTTTATGTATATTAGAAATTTGGTAGGCACGCCTTTACGGCCGCTAAGCTAAGAGCAATTTGATTTGCTTAGGAATTTTTTTTTAATAAGCACATGTTGCTTAAAAGTAAAAAATTTTTTTAATAAGACAAAATTTTTTAAATTAAATTAAAGGTTAACGTTACAAGAAAATAACAATTAATTTAGTATGCAAGAAATTCCTACACCCGTAATAGTCCATAAAAGGAAACGAGGTGGTAGACAGGTTAGGAAGCGAAAAGAAATCGCTGAAGCTTTTAGGTTACTTAACTTAACCATAGACATTAACGATAGGCAGAAATTAAAAGATAAAATAAAAATGTTAAGAAATAACTTGTAAATAAAATATTTAAAAAAAAAAAAAAAATAAAAAGCAAACAAGCTGAGTAAATTGGAGTGATAAAGTAAAGCAAAATATTATTTAATTTTTATTAAAAAGAAAAAATTTTAATCCAATTTTTTTTTTAAAAAATGGCATGGTGGAAAGTTGCACTTAACGGTATACTGATAGGAATAGCAGGGTACGAGGTAGGTAAAGAAAGTTCAGCAGACCAAAAACCTGAAAATCGATTAGTCAAATACGAACCACATCCTATTATTGAACAGAAAGAAGAGATCACCGATAAATGGTTGACAATTTTTGCTTGTTTAGCTACATTTTTAATTGTCGCAATTGCAATTTTAATCAAAAATTATATAAAAAATAAATTGAGACGATTAAACAATGTACAACAACGCGTTTAAGCGCAAAAATTGTAAACTAAGATATGAATAAATGGCAAGAAATATATGATACCCTATGTGAAGAAAAACTAAAAGCTGATAAATCTTACAAATGCATAAATAAAAATATCAATATAAAAACAGAAACTGTCGTAAAGCATTTTAAGATAATTTTAGAAGCCCTAAATAGCATAGGACAGACAATTAAAGCGGTAAATAACATACTTACCAAGGAACACCAAGTAGAGTCTTACCAATTTTTCTCTGCCGTAAGGGACAAACTAGTATCTTCTTTAGCAAGATACAATATAGAAGTCAATGTACCAACCACAGTAGAAGAAGACCTACAAATAGATTTCAGTTCGCTTTTGGCAGAACGCGCTCAGAGCCCATTGGTAGAAGAAAATATACCAAACTTTCAACCAATAGAACTACCAGGTATAAACGTCACAATGGTGCAAACGGTAGTTGAGTTTATTAAAACTGCTTCGTCAGTATTGCCAGAGTTTGATGGTAAACCAGAAAACCTAAACAGTTTCCTAGATGCACTCGATATACTTGAACAAATCAAGGATACACACGAGGCATTGGCCATTACCATGATTAAGACCAAGCTAAAAGGAACAGCAAGAAATTTCATAAGCAATGAAAGCACAATAGAGCACATCAAAACAAAACTCAAAACCGCGATTAAGGGTGAATCAGTAGAAGTTTTAACAGCTAAACTCCTGAACATCCAGCAGCGTAGCAAAACTGCTAACCAGTACACTGCGGAAGTAGAAAAAATAACAAGGTCATTGGAAGGAGCGTATATCTCAGATGGATTAAATCCAGACTTAGCCACGAGATATGCAACACAGGCAGCAGTCAAAGCCATGTGCAAAAACAGCTCCAATGACAAAGTCAAAATGATTATGCAAGCTGGAACGTTCACCACAATGAACGATGCAATATCCAAATTCACGAACAGCTGCACAGAAATAACAGGAAGCGCAAACACGATCTTAAATGTACGACAGCAAAGTCAGTATAGGAGTAATTTCCGTGGAGGTTACCGTAGTAACAACTATGGAAATTACCAAAATAGAAGATACAGACCACAGTCAGGCTACAACAATAATTTTAGATCAAACAATAATTACAATAGTAACAATAATAGAGGATCACAATCCCGAAATACAAACAGACCATACACACAAACCCGTAACGTGCGCAGTTGTACCGAAACGGAAAACCAAGAAACTCCACTTCAAAATTAACAAAAAGAAAAATATGCGTACTTAATCTAAACTTAAACAGTTACATATCTACAAGGACATCGTTAAACAATTCATACTCAAATTTTTTAATTGATACTGGAGCCGATATCTCCATAATTAAAAAACAGCAAATAGATAATAAAGGAAAAATAAATACTGAACAAATCACAGATTTGAAAGGCATTGGTCAGGGAATAACTAGCACTTTAGGCACAATCAAGGCAGATCTAAAAGGCGATAACCTTCTAATTTATCATAAATTTCATGTTGTAGAAGACAACTTTCCAATTCCATGTGATGGAATAATAGGCCTAGATTTCATAAAGAAATACAATTGTATTCTAGATTACGGAAAAACAGAGGACAAACTAATTTTAAGGCCATATGATTTCCCTCAAACAATAACAATGAATCTAACAAACTGTCTGTCCGTTAACACAATCACAATTCCAGCTAGATCGGAAGTTATTAGACAAATTAAAATAAATACAAACAACAAAAACATTTTCATACCACACCAACAACTAGCCGATGGCATTTATGTTGCAAATACCATTACAAATAACGAGCAAACTTTCGTTAGAATTATTAACACAACACATAACAACACAACTATTCAAAATTATAAAATTAATACTGAAAATTTAGACGATTATACACTAATTAAAGCAACCCCACACAATAAAAGTTGCATAGACACAGAAAAATTAAAAAGACTAACTGAAAATTTTCCAAATTTTGTTAAAGCTCAATTAACATCACTTTGCACAGAATTCATAGATATATTTGCACTAGAAACAGAACCAATTACTTCTAATAATTTTTATAAACAAAAACTATATATGAAGGATGACAACCCAGTTTACATTAAAAATTATAGATTACCCCAAACACAAAAAGGGGAAATAACAAAACAAGTAAATAAGCTAATAAAAGATGATATAATAGAAGCTTCAATTTCAGAATATAATAGTCCAATTTTATTAGTTCCTAAAAAATCACTTCCAGGGAAAACAGAAAAAAGGTGGAGATTGGTTGTCGATTACAGACAAGTAAACAAAAAGCTAGCAGCAGACAAATTCCCACTTCCAAGAATTGATGACATTTTAGACCAACTTGGAAGAGCAAAATATTTTTCATGCCTAGACCTTATGTCAGGTTTTCACCAAATTGAACTACACCCAGATTCAAGGGATATAACTTCATTTACAGCCGAAAATGGCACATATAGATTCAAAAGACTACCTTATGGATTAAAAGTAGCACCAAATTCATTCCAAAGAATGATGACCCTAGCATTCGCAGGTCTCAAACCATCCCAAGCATTTCTCTACATGGATGACTTAGTTGTATTAGGTTGTTCCGAAAATCACATGCTAAAAAATTTAAGAGACGTATTCTCCACTTGTCGAAAATACAACCTAAAACTACATCCAGATAAATGTTTATTTTTCAGTCAAGAAGTAACTTATTTAGGACATAAATGTACAAACAAGGGAATATTACCCGATCCAAGCAAATTTGAAACCGTTCAAAACTATCCAACGCCAAAAACAGCAGATGAAGTTAAAAGATTCGTAGCTTTCTGCAATTATTACAGAAGATTTGTTCCGAATTTTGCAGAACATTCTAGAAAATTAACTAGGCTTTGCAAAAAGAATGTTACCTTCGAATGGACAGAAGAATGTCAAAAAGCTTTTGCCTACTTAAAGGAAGCATTAATTAGTCCAAAACTTTTGCAATACCCGGATTTCGAAAAAGAATTCTGCATAACAACGGACGCTAGTGGATACGCTTGTGGTGCAGTCCTTAGCCAAGAACATGATGGCAAACAGTTACCAATTGCTTACGCTTCAAGGTCCTTTACAAAAGGCGAAACTAACAAAGCTACAATAGAAAAAGAATTGGCCGCGATTCATTGGGCCATAACCTTCTTCAGACCATACGTATATGGCAGAAAATTCCTAGTTAAAACCGACCACCGCCCATTAACATACTTATTTTCAATGAAAAGTCCTTCCTCAAAGCTGACACGAGTAAGACTAGATTTAGAAGAGTACGATTTTGAAGTGGAGTACATAGCTGGTAAAGAAAACCACATAGCGGACGCATTATCCCGCATAACTATAACAAATTTGAAAGACTTGTCAGTGGAAGCAAGCAAAATATTAAAAATAACTACCAGATCAGCAGCTAAAAAGAATAGCAAGAATATTGAGAATAAAGAAAGTCATACAGAGAACCCCAAAATATATGAAGCGCTAAATAAATTTGAAGTAAAAAGACATGTCGAGCTCGTTTTCAATCCTCCGAAATTGTATTTCAAAAAGGGAAAGAAAATTTGTAGCAATTTTGATACAAGCAACCTAATTGTTGAGGATAAGATTGACTTAGGACAATTCTTTACCAGGCTTGAAAAAGAAGCCGGCAATTTAGGACTTGTACAAGTACAGTTGTCCATAGGGGACAAATTGTTTAAAATGAATTATACTGCAGTAGGAAAATTTATTGAAATGGGTAATAAAGTTCTCAAAAAGTTAACAATCGCTCTAACCCCAGAGGTTATATACGTGACAAATCCCGGGAAAATTAAAGAAATTCTGCATAAACATCATGACGATCCTATTAGTGGTGGCCACCCAGGAATAAATCGCATGACAGATAAAATCAAGCAGAAATATAGCTGGCTGAATATGAAAAATGACATACGAAAATACATAAAGAACTGCATCCACTGCAAGAAAAATAAAACAAATAAGCACATAAAAGAGCCTATGACAATAACGGAGACACCTCCGAAGGCGTTCGATATTGTACAAATAGATACAGTCGGACCATTACCAAAGTCCATAAATGGCAACGAGTATGCAGTTACCATTATTTGCGACCTAACTAAATACTTAGTAGCCATTCCGGTCCCAAGCAAACACGCAATTACAGTCGCTAAAGCCGTGTTTGAACATTGCATCCTAATTTATGGACAAATGAAAACAATCCTGACAGACATGGGCACAGAATATAAAAATAGCCTATTCCAGGAACTGTGTAAATTGTTGAAAATTGAACATAAAACTTCAACACCATATCATCATCAAACTTTGGGTACAGTAGAACGCAGTCATCGAACATTCAATGAATATGTACGCTCGTACATATCCAGTGACAAAGACGATTGGGATGAATACCTTAAGTACTTCGCGTATTGTTACAATACAACACCATCTACCATACACAAATATTGTCCATTTGAACTAATATTTGCAAAAAACCCACCGAATTACGAATTCCTAATGGAAAATAAAATCAGCCCATTATACAATCACGAAGCTTATGACAAAGAAGTAAAATATAGACTTCAAATAGCACAGCAAAGAGCTAGAAAATTAGTCCAAGAGGCTAAAGAAAAACAAAAAGTAAATTACGATAAAAATAGCTATAGTAAGGAAATTAACATAGGAGATTTAGTATTAGTTAGAGAAGAGGCCTCCCATAAGTTAGAAAATAGATATACAGGACACTATAAAGTTAAAAATATTGATAAAAATAACAACTACACTTTAATTCCACATAGCATAGGAGACAGTAACAAAAACAAAAAAGAAATCGTAATTCATAAGAATAGACTTAAACCAATTTAAAACTCGTAGCGTTAAAAATAAAAATAAGCAATGCACCTTATTCATGATAATTTAGTAATAAAAAAAAAAAAAAAAATACATAAGCATTCCAATTTACTCAATCTTATACACGGCACAAGCCAAACGAAAACAATATCAAGTATCAAACAAAATATACAAACAAATAGAAATAAAATAAAAACATGTGACAAAACAATGGTAACAAGATCCTAAAACGATTAAAAATTTTAAACCAACATCAAGCAGTTAAAATAGATATATATAGTTGACTACAAATATATATATCTATTTTTTTTTAAGAGGGAAGGTGTAGCATTACATAAACACATCGCCCTTTTACTTTAATTGTCATGTGCACATAAATAATGTATAAACAAATATGAATGTATACAAACAACATTCTGCCCAAATTAGTTACATTGAACTCAGCGGGAGTTTATACAAATAGTGCACATGCAGCACATAACGAGGATCTTGTTACACTTGTGTGGACGGTCAAAGACACCGCCAAAGGCAGTCGCAATGACCAACTGAACACAACGTCAGTTTGTCAATGCGACTGACATATTTATATATTTATTGCAACCATATGTTGACTTAGCGTATTTTAGAATTATGCATTTTAGTTTGTATGTATTAGTGGTTAAGCCTATACATGTAAGTCAGATAAATGTATAAAAGGAAAGCAATTTTAAATAAAGAACAATTATCGATCATACGCTGCACCAATAGCGACCAAAATTAAATTGAGTTTATTTCTTGACAACAAAAGTATAGTAAAGAGAAGATAGATAGGGAGAAAGGTAGAGAGTGCGGGATATAAAAATTTTAAAGGGAGCGGTGCTAGAAAAAGTAGTACTTTTCTAGCATCTAAAGTAGAAAGTGCGCAAGCGGGTATAGGAGATTTCAATAGAAAGAAATACAGACAAAAATGAATTTAACTTCAAGGTATAGCTGAGAGCAGAAGTCAAAAATTCTAAATATCATTTTCTGTGGATTAAAATGCGGGTTAGCGTTAACCGGTGATTGTGACTTTGTCTTACTGGCCACTAGCATTAAAACCAATAAAAAAGTCATCTGTGAAATCCCGCCTTGCCAATAAATCTTAATTAGATAGATAGATTGTTATTTGAGGATAGCAGTTTTTCTAAGTTTAAAGTTCTCTTTAGGCCTCCACCAAAGCTTAAATGGAGTATATTATCTACCTAAAAGTATGTTATTATTAGGGCTGTGCGATTAATTGATTAATCAAAATTTTGATTAATCATAATTTCGAATACTCAATTAAGCATAATTTCGATTACTCAATTAATCGATTAATTATGATTTTTGATTAATCAAAAAGGGTGTTTACTCGATTAATCAAGATTTTAATTAATCAAAAAGAAAATTAATTAATTAATCGCCTTTTTGATTAATCGTTTTTTGAATAAAATGATTAATCATATATTAAAATGGCACAAATTTACAAGTTCCTTGATACGGACAACACCTCAAAATTTTCTTACATTTTTTTATTTTTTAATATTTTGAAGTATGTTTGGCTTTTAATTTTTTTTACTTTCACATAAGAAAATGAGTAATTAATTTATTTCAGTTTTTAATTAACCATTTTTGAAAATACTCGAGTAACGCTCGTTTTGATTACTCATAATTTTGATTAATCAAGTAATCGATTAACTGAAAATTTGATTAATTAACTCACTCGATTAATCGAATAAAGGCACAGCCCTAGTTGTTATCGATTTCTTTTTCTTTAAAACAATTTCATTCTTGAGCAATTATTTTAAGTGCTTATGAGTGTCGCCTTTGATAACTGCACGAAAGAAGAGATAACCAAATGAAACAAAAGAAAACAAGAACATTTGCAACTTCACTTGACTATCAGCTATTCAGGATTTCATTCTAAAATTCATTGATATCACTTTTCCAATTGAAATTGTGATTCGAATCAAGTAAAATGACCCCAGCGCCACCACACAACTTGAAATGCTACGCTCACCGCCACAAACGCCACTTTTGACGACAACGACGACAAGTTTCCAATAAAAATGTCGAAGAAAATAGAAAATGGATACTTGGGAAAACTTTTCAAATTCGAAATTTCTAAAATAGCCTAAAAGTGTTAGTAGCAACTACATTTACAATATGAATGGAATTCTTAATTGGAAAACTTTGGCAAAACCAAAGAAAAGTGGCAAAACCGAACTGAGAGTGTGCGATGGCAAAGAAAAGACCAACGAGAGTAGACCGAAGACAGGAGACGCCACAAACACAGTAAAAGATATACCAAATGACAACTACAACAATTTGAATGAATTTAACAACTGATTGCTGGTAGAAGGAACAACAACAACAATAGCGCCAACACACCGCAACGAAGCTACGTTCAAACCGGAAAAGTCCATTATGGCTGAAGTGAAAATTTAACAGAAAATGGTAGTAATGGCAAAAACAAGAACCATACGACTTGTACTTAGTTATTTAGGCAAGCAAATGGCATGAAATTCGTATACAAAAACAACAACTCAGCCAACATACTACTATTTAAAGCAACAACAAAATTCCGTTTTCGTTCAGCGCTTGCAATCTTCTGCTGTTTATAAGGTGTTAGCGCAAGTAGTAGTTGTTGCTTTTATTGTTATAACATTTCACTTGATTTGTACTGCAAATATTGTTCATTTTGTTGTTCTTATTGGTTTTTGCAGTATTGGTTTCACAAAAGTCTTGATGATCTAAAAATGAGTTTAAGCTTTGAGTTTGAACTTTGCACTCGTTGCATCACGCCGTGTTGTGGGTTATTTGATGTGCCTCACTTGTCCACATCTTGTTCTCAGCCGTTGTGGAGTAAAATGTTGCTGGCGCATGTACAACAAGTTGTTGTGCGGTTAAACGCAGAAATCTTCGGCTTTGTTAATGTCATTTGTGTTTACAATTGAAAATGAGTTGCTAGCAAATGTTGTTGCTTTTGTTGTTGTTCATTAGAGTGCACTTTGCTTCCCAACTTGACTTTCGATTTATTTTACTACAGCCACACAATAGGCAGCTCTATAGAAATAATATGAAACATTTCATTTTTAAAAATCGGGTAAATATTTTAATTCTGAATTAAAAATAAAATTGATGAGCTCAAAAATTCTATTCTTCGGATACCGAAGCTCTCGTTAGATGCAGGTGACTCAAAAACTGACAAAGGAAGATCTAACATACAGACTTATTCTACAATGCGATCATATCTATGGCAAGTATTGACTAATAGCGCAGTTAGCCAAAAAACGAGTTGCCGTGGCAACGTAGAAATCAGCTGTTTTCATTTATTTACATTTGTTTACATTTTGTATAATGTTGCCATCGATCAGTTTTCATGCAAGTATAGACTTATCAATTTCAGTTTTTCACTTTTTAAAAGGTCGCAACTAATATTAAATATGTATGCCTCGTTAATTTTTTCATTATTTACCTCTTTTAATATTAATTGCGCCTTATTTTGATAATATTAGAAAAATGTTTTAGGCATTTTTTGTAATAAATGCAAACGGGCTATACTCAGCATACAAACATATTAGTAGGCAACTCTGTTGCTTGAGAGAGCTGACACGGTTTTACGTAAAAAATCAAATCAAATCAGATTTTTACGTATGGTATTGCGTCAGCCACGGTTTTCGGTAATCGCTTACATTGATTCTCATAAGATAGGTTCGATCAGCTGACACGGTAACTCGTCAGCTACGACAACTCGTCGTTCGCTAACTGCACTATAATACTTCGGTCTTAACTAAAGCAATGACAGCTTCATTACCACTCTACTAAAAGAGTTGACTGTCGAGTTGATCCAAAAACCTACTTAAACTAAAAACCTCGATATTTTGCCAGCTGATGCCAATTAAAATCGCCAAGGGCTCGCAGAAAGTTCTTTACTTGGTATGCTTTCATAGTTGGGTTCCAACAGGTATACCTTCTGAGCCAGATCATCTTCCATTCGCATCACCACATAGCCAACCTACGCTAGATTTTAATTCTTTGGAATATATCGATGTCTGTGTAGAGCTCATAGAACTCATCATTAAATCTTCTTCGTTAAATACCATCCGCATCACTTTGATGATAATAAATCCTTCGAAGAACCTTTCTCTCAAATACTCCAAGTAGCGACTCATCAGCGGCTATCATCGTCCATGCTTCTGCTTCATATTGCCGGACGGGTATTATGAGCGACTTGTAGAGCGTGATTTTTATTCGTCGAGAGAGGAAACTGCCTACTCAGTCCAAAGTAACATTTGTTGGGAAGGTTAATTCTTCTGTAAAATTCTAAGCTGACTTTATTGTTGGTGTTAATGCTGGCTCCCAGGTAAAGGAAGTAATTTGCTACTTCAACGTTTTGGCTGCCAATTCAAGGAAAATCTTTCCATTCGCGGGAGGCTTGGTTTAAAAAATATATAATATGTAATTTTTCTCCAATTATCAATTTTTCCCAAAAAACTGACAATATTAATTCGCTTAGAACTATTGTTAACTGGTCTTGAGCTTGTTCAAAACTCACAAATTTATAATTTTAATATCTTTGAAAGATAAGTAGGACAGTGCGAAAAAAACTTCGATTCATTATCCTTGCTTTTCGAAAGTATAATTAATTCATCTTAAAATTCCTACATAAATATTTTTCATACATATGTATGTGTCCTTAAAATTAGTTAAAACAAACTTTAAATAACTGCTTTTTAGCCTTTCACCAATTTTATAAATTTATGCACAAACGTTTTTATCAAAAATCAAAATGTCGTCTTACAATCTCTGCAATTAGTAGTCAGGTTGCGCTCTAGCTTAACAACTTAAGATATTTCAAATTAACAAATTTTCAAATTAATTCTAGTATGCATACAGCATAACTAAAATCTTATATAAATTGTTTCTGCTGACTATAAATATAGCTACCTACATGACTTGCTGACCAGTTTACCAAAAATTTCCAGCCACTTGACCCAATCAGCTATCTTAAAACTTAAGACAAACATGAAATTAATTGAAAGAAAAATTTGTGTTATCTAACCTTTGTAATCTGAAAACAAAATATGTAGTTATTGCGGACGAATATGTAAAAACATAGACAGGGCTGTATTTAGCTAAAGGCGATTGCAAAAGGGGCGCTCGTTTTTAAGATCATTTGATATTTTTAAAAGATTTGATGGAAGCATGAAGAGGTAACTAAATGCGTCAATATTCCTGTGACAAATGAACGGGACAGCTGTGTTGTTGTAGTAGGTCAACTTAGCGTAATGAGAGATGCTGCTTACCAACACTATATTTATTCCCCTAACCTCGAAATGGTCAAAAGCGCATGAGTTCTTTTTTCGAAATATATATATTTTTTGTAAATTTGTTTTCACGACTCTGAAATATATCGTCGGCGAAGTATTTAAAAAATTTTTTAAAATCCCTCTATCCAAGAATTTTTTTCTTCAAAAGCGCCTTTTTTCTAATTTGGTGCAATAACGCCCTATCGCAATAAAACCTCAAGTGCATCTGAGATATGTAGTTACCTAGAGTAAAGTACGTCAATCTCAAAACATTGAAGAATAAACAATTTTTGAGATATTTCCCCACAAACCCTTAATATTGAAAATCCTGCCCTGCTGCTCGTGCCCAGCACACATTTTTAGATGTACACACATTCACGCTTAAAATAGCAAATGTATGCACAACTACCCTTAAACGCCCAGTAAACTTGATATTAAGTTATTTTGTTACTCCCACTTATCACATATTTTATCTTATAAAATTTCACTTTTGTCCACTCAGCTTCCCCATCTTGGCTTATGTTGTATATAATTACGATATTTGTATGCTATACCCATCGAGTCATGCATACATATTAGTTTTGTATGTATGTGTGGGTTTGAAATTAAATATTTTGTAGTTTCACTTGCACTTTTCAATGGGTATGTTCCTTTAAACACATTGGTTAACCAGATGCTTTTTGGCTTAGAAAAGTTGAGATATCAGCGCCTGAGAAGATAACACGTACAATCTTTCAAGTTCGAAAGAAATTGTCAAATGTCAGTGAGTAGTTTGATTTATTTAATTTTTAAGAGTCATATTTAGGGGCTGATTATGCAAGTCGCAGTCACTTTCACACTTTTGTAATACCCAACAAATTCGTATAGATACAAAGTGACTCTTTGCGTAGCGTAACGTTTTACATGATAGGGTCATGCGTTTATTTTATATGTTAGTATTTTAAGTTTTTGTATTTATTTAAATTTTTGAATTTCTTAATTTCTTCCATAAAACTGTCAGTGTTCTTTTAGCAATTTTCTGGCGTTTGCGGCTGCATTTGGGTGACTAAAAGAACACTCTAATTACTCTTTCTTACAACTTTCATTGATTGTGTTCATTAAAGTTAGCACAATTACTTTTAGGTAGGAAAATTTTATGATTTTTGGCATCAAATGCCAATTTTATAACCACTAATTGTAGTGATATTCAAGAGCTCATAGTCTTTTTTGTAATTGGGAACCTTGAAAGGAATGATAGGAAATTGTAAAAAATTCCAAAAATGTGTAAATTATGTTCGTATGCGGTAAGCCATCTTGAAAACCAGCTCGACTTTACAAGTATCGAACTTAAAAGAAGGGCTTTAATCAGTTACAAACAAGGCATCAAACTGTTGCCAAGGTTTCTAGAGAAAAAATTAACTCAGATAAGAAGGTGCCTGGTTCAAGTACCCGGCCAAGCAACATCAAAATGTTTGGAAATTATTTTATTTTTTATTTTTTTTTATTTCAAAACAAGTTAGACAACTTTTTATTTATAATTTCAGCTATTTCCATATTACCAATGCATTATAACTAAAGGTATGCTTGCAACAACAAAAAAAAAATCCCTGTCTAACATTAAGTAAGCAAATTAACTAAAGTGCTTTATATCTCGTTACTCGTTTGTGGATTACATTAAAAAGCTTGAGCACATAAAAAAAACAGAACCGAACTACGAACAAATAACACGAAAAGTGAGTAAAAATTTGCAAAGCACTTTAGAGTTAACCACAGAAGCACTGTAACAAGCACACTCAAGCACACGTGAGGTAGCAGCGGTGCTTCGAAGCAGATAATCATGAGCGCTTAAGGTTCGAAAATTTGTAGTGGATTGCGTTGTAAGCAGAAAGTAGGTGTAATGCGGGACTCATGCTGATATCGCTTGATACAAAAGCAGATCATTATAAAAACTTTTTATCCCAATAAGTGCTGAGTTTGGTGTGAAGTTAGGAGGCGTCGAGTGTGCATCTACTGTTCAGTGGCGAAAGTTTGTGTAGATGAGTCCTATTATGGCGCACACTAACTTACCAGCCACTTGCCACATGCCAACGTATTCTCTGTCACCTTAACCTACAACCTACACCACCACTACTTAGTTAGTTACACATTCACCTCTAATTGAAACATTAAGTTTCACATCACGTACGCGGTGTTAGACCTCCGCATAACCGCAGGTTTCAAGTAAACGTAGAAAAGTATGCTGCTTGTAATGAAGTGTCGTTGAGTGCATGTATGGATGTATGTGTGTAGGGAGTGAGGATGCTGCACAGTGGGGAGTTAATGCGGAATTTTAAGTAAAAAATATCCTTCGTCATTATGACTAACTATCGACACTCGAATGCAACAGCCGAACAAGTTGGAGGACTCGTTTGCAACGAAAGACAAGTGAGGATGGTTTAAGCTTTCTTTGTGTTTCCGATTGAAGTTAATTATCGATAGGAAGATATGGCTGGAGTGTTTTCATGAGCCGAAAAAAGACCATACAGGGCAAAGACAAAGATTTTTTCTCAGAAATATTTAGGAAGGCAATCCACGCCATCGGCATGGATACCAAAACATCTAACTTAACGAGCTCTATCGATTAATATAAATTTCTATCGATTATTATAAATTTTACATAGAATATTATAAATGTTTATCAATTGTTATATTATTTATTTTTATTTATTATGAACCCTAATGGATAACTAATTTTTCTGCAGACTTTGAGATTTTTTTATTGTCGATTTTAACTGATTTTTATCGATTAATTCTGATTTATGTAGACTTTTATAGACATTTATCTACTACAATTTATTTTTATTTGCTATCGATTCATAAAGAGTTGCATCGATAAGTGCAGGTTTTTATCGATTGCTAATATTTGTTGTTGATTACTAAAGCTTTTTATCGATTAGATTAGATTTATCGATTATCATAGGTTTTTACCGATTTCTACTACCTTCAGTCGTTCATTATAAATTATTATTGATATTCATTGAGATGAATATTTTGTTATCGATTACTAAAGATTTGTATCGATTAGATTAGATTTATCGATTATCATTGGTTGCGACTGATTCCTACTACTTTCAGTCATTTAATATAAAATATTATTAATATTTATCGAAAAGTATGTATTCCGATCGATTACTACACCTTATTATCGGTTACTAAAGATTTGTATCGATAATAATAGATTAATTGGTTATTATAGGTTTCGATAAATTTTGTTCCAGAACTCCAATTTGTTCCAAAAAAAGTCCCAAAGTCAGTCCGCAAGAAACATGTAGACACTACTCAATCAGTAGCCCTAAGAAGACGGGCTTACTTCCAATGACAAGCACATGTTGAACGTCTCCAGAAAATTTTCTGGGGATATTATTGACCAGTAGAGCTGATTCACTCGGTCTGCTGAGAATCTCTACTGATTCACAGTTGACTCTTGTGATTGCTTAAATTTGTCCACAACTACCCACTGTCCCAAGCAGTGTGAATAAAGTTTGTGTTGTCTAGCTGCCACTTAAGTGGCGCAAAAATTCCATAGCTCTTCAGAGTCAACAACATCAAATCCAACAAAAAAGTATCATAATCAACGTATCCACACCGTGCTTGCAGCGCGCGTCAATGTGGCGCCAACCAACAACAGCGAAAGCTTCTTCATTTAGGTTTGTCTACCGGTAGGACGTGTCTGTCAAGCTCATACCTAACCTTAAACATAATACTATTAATATTCTCACTAAGTTTGAGTGTTATTTTTTACGTTACCAACATTAAATGTTAGTCTAAAGTGATTATCTCAGCGCTTCATTTGTATGACGTCTGATTTGCGGTGGCAGTTTGCTTTGCAGTGGCAGTTTGGAAAGTCGCATAGCTACACACTAACCTAGCCATGGATCCACTATCACATACGTGACAGTACACTCTATGTCTATAAAATCTGCATAACAAAATCTTAACTGGTTTAAGTGGTAAGTAAATTCATTGGAAATGATATTGTAATTGAGTACGTTAAATGATATTATGCGGCGATGAATATTGAAGTGGCCCAAAGGTGTGCATTGATTGGGTACTAACGGTTAAGTGGTTGAGCGCTTCATTGTCGATTATGGAGATTTTTGATAAAAAAGAAAAATCGTGATAATATCAGATAAATCATTTCATTATCAGCGACTTACAGGAAAAAGTTTTCCCTGGGCGCTTTTTCGACTTATTGAAGATTAATCAGGTTGCTCTTAATATAGGAATTTGGAAAGTGGAGTAAAAAACTTCCCTCAAATTTTCCAAACCGTTCTCCATTCCGGGACATTTTTCGTACTCGTAGTCCGATGATAATCCAGTTTCTTGAATGTTCCTTTAACAAACTGGATCACGTCCATTCTAACTACTCAAATCACATTTCTTCAACTGAAATTGTATAGCTTTAAAGTAATGCTCGAAAAATGTGTGACCAATCCAGTCCATTGTATTCAATTTACCACTTAACCAGTCTTCAAATATAGGTAAAACTTATTTTGTATAAAACTTTTATCTTTGTTAAACATGAATGATTTTATTGTGCCTTTTAAAAGTATGAACAGCACAAAACAAATAACACCCGTTGCTGTCAAAAGGCTAAATTTTTAGGATGCTCAACGAAAAGAGGAAAATTGTTAAAACAACCCATAAACAAATAGTGCATGTGTATGGGTCACGCACACATATATGTCCAACAATATGTGTTCGCATGCAGCCTAAGCTCTAAACAAAAGCTTTAAAAGCGAGCCCTTTCAACCAACTCACCAACTCGGCAAGTGTACAGCATGAAACGCAAACATCATCAAAATGCCAAGTTCGTATGCCAGTTGGAGCTGTCAACAGCACATATTAGTTAAAAGAGCAACAACAAACGTATAAATAGAAATAGAAAAGTTACAAAAATAATAGAGACTAAAATAAAATAAATACATACGTAAAAGCTAGAAATATTTTGTAAAATTCGGCGAATGTGCAACGTGCATAAATTTTATACCCGAATACCGTAAATAGTATAGAAATAAGTTGAAAAAAGTTGTGGATTGTGTCCGACGCACGGCCGTTAATCGTAGACGTAGAAAAAGAAAAGTCTGCCGCTTAAATATTTGCAGCAAAGCTTTTGAAATATTTAAAATTCTCCAGACCTTTTTTTTAACAGGCGACTATAGTTTGGCAAATCTGAATTAGTATGAGTCATAACTGAGTCAAAAGAGTCATAAATGAGTCACACGAGTCATACGTGAGTCATACAAGAGTACTAAATGAGTGATAAAAGAGTACTAAATGAGTAAAAAATAAGTACTAAATGGTAGCGTTTATATTATTTATGAGCTAACTTCTGTGTCCGATATACATACATACATTAGGACTAATTTCATATATCACGTGAGCTTGAATAGAAATTACATACGACACTTTTTGACCTCATAATTAGCACCTACTGGATTCAAAAAGCACGCTTTTCGGAGTGATTTATGTCCTCTTTTGAACCTATAGTTTAGAAAAAATCTTGTCCAAATATTTATTTTTATACATAATATTTTTGAAAGGATACCCTGAAAGGCTCAAAATTATATATATGCATTTCGAAAACTCGGTTTTTCACAAAACAATTGCCCTCACTGGATTACACAAACTGAGTACAACGCATTCTACGTCAATGAGAAATGTTACGTATACGCAACGTACTATCAGCGGCATTTGCAAAAAGCGCTATAACTTAAGTCTTAAAGTGGACAAAGCACCTGTGACCTGGAAAATATTTCCGAAGCGAATTGTTGCGTTTACAAAAGGGTGAAATAGGTTGGTTTGTGTGTTAAAGTGTAGCCATAAGTCTATTAAAGTGGACCCAAAGTGGTATAACCTTAAATCTTCCTTCTCTTTTTTAATATTTGCTGTACAGAATAAAAAGCAAAGTTGCTTGTTGAGGACAATCAAATAAGGCCAACATACGCCAGCCAAATGGAAAATATGCATAGACATTTGTGAGCAACGCTTTACAAAAATACTTACACACACATACATAAATAAAATCAGTTAGGAAGCAATGACCATATACTGAACCTGACAATTTACTTCGAGTTTCTTTTACTTCTTTTGAAGTTGTTTAAAAGTACCTCTTTTGCTACCTAAGGGCCGAATTGCGTTAATCAAAGTTAAACAAAAAAAATTTACAAATTTCATTTAGTAGCTCAATGAGTAAACATTCCTCTGTGTCACTCGAAGGCAATTTTTCTTTTTGCAATCTCGATCAAATTTATAAATTAGCATCTTAAAGTTACAGATTAATTGATTTAAATTTAAACTCAAGTACAAAGCAACGAAGAGACACTTAAGATACTCTCTGATAAGATTCACTCTATCCATCGTGCCATTTAGCTCAAATTACGCAGAAAGCTTAAGCAAATATTTAATTAATCGGCGATTTGTGAAAATGCTTTGTCTTACAGATATTTTTCTTTTGTCACTAAATAGCATTTTTTTCGTTATCATATTATTGACGGCGGGTACAAAAGGGGTCACAACAAGGCTTTGTCGACTTCTTGTTGATTAAAGCAGTTTTAAAAATTTACCATAAGTATCTCGCTATCTTAAGAGAATGGTAGTTATTATGGCTCCAAAATGTCAAATGCGCCTAAAAGTGTGCAGCTAAATATTGAAAGCTGAAAATCCTGCTGTCGGAATATGTTCTAGACTGCTCTCAGTACTGATTTCAGCGAATCAAGATAGATCTAATGTTATGTTATGACTAAAAACGGGATTCATTTGCAAATTCCTGTGTTTAAAAATATTCACTTTTTGTATTGTTGTTTATTTTCGGGTTTAAATTTCAATTATATGAAGGGCTTAGAGGCAAATGGATCTAAGTGACTCCGAAATTTATGTGAAATATTCAAGTTTAAAGTTTACTGCCTTTTGAAAATCCTATGTAAAATCTCTGTAGGGCGTTTATTGCATGGGAAATAGATGGCACTACAATGTCCGAAATGACTTGGATCTCTTTGCCAACAAATAAACACCATATTTCACTATACAAATATGGGTATAACTAAATTTCCAAAAAAAATGTCACTTAGATGGTGCGATTTAAATTATATGCCGCTTAATCTAAAAAAATGTAAATACATGCGTTTTTCGAGAGGAATTTCACAGCCAGCTTCCTATACAATTAACAATTATAGTCTTGAGCAAATGTATGATTTTGTTGACCTTGGGGTTACTATGGATTACAAACTCAGTTTCAACTGCCACATTAACGTAACAGTCAATAAAGCTAGAGGCGTTCTAGCATTTGTTAAACGATGGTCTAAAGAATTTAGCGACCCTTATGTAACTAAAACTCTCTTTACTACATTAGTCAGACCGATACTTGAATACGGTTCTATAATTTGGAACCCGCGTTACCAGGTCCACGTGGATCGCTTAGAATCAGTTCAAAAACAATTTTTACTATTTGCCTTAAGAGATCTTCACTGGGATCCCTTGTATAATTTGCCATCGTATACGAGTCGCTTAAAACTAATTAATCTTCACAGCCTTTCTAGTCGGAGGGAAATGCTTGGAATTGTCTTCATGATTAAATTACTAAATGGTTCAATCGTAAGCCCGTTTCTTTTGAGCGAAGTGAACTTCAATGTACCTTCTCGTCCATCAAGACATTTTAAACCACTTATCTTGAAACAGTGCCGAACTAATTATGAATTAAATGAGCCTTTTCGTTGTTTGTGTCAAGATTATAACTCTCATTCTGGTACGTTTGATATTTCAGACTCACTATGCAGCATAAAAAAGTCAATTCTTTCTATCCTAAATACATAGCAACAATTTTTTTTCATATCCTTTGTTTCTTATCTTTATTCTTAACAATAAACTTTTCGCTGTCAACTAATGATTTATTAATTGTGTAATCTTTCTTACTTAGCTGATGAGGTTTTCTCTGTAGCTGAGCAGTTTTAGATCTCGACGATTAACAAACCAAAGCCTTTCAAAGACTCGGCACGAAAGAACAATCCGCGCGTCATGCGGATGCGCCCCTCGCGCCGGTCGGGCGGGATATGGTGGGTAATCCGTTGGGCATTATTATTATTATTTTAGATCCTTTTTTTTCTGAGCCCTTCATATCTTCATTAAAATAGCCTAGAAAACTCCTATTGTCTCAATAGCATGATAAGTTTCGGAAACGTTTTACTCGCAAATCCATCCAACACTTTACTTCTAAATATTTTAGTGCATACTTTTAGGCATTTCTGGATTTATTAGAATGCTGCCTAAAGGCAAACAGAATCCCTAATCACTACGCCACTGCATAAAATTTATATAGCCCATTGGAACTATTTCACTTACTCTTTTATAAATACTTACAGCTATTGAAAACTGGTTACTAATCGAATGTAATCAATTATGTTGATAGATTGCCATCTTACAGATACTTAAATGCGTGCTTACGCTACACTTGAAGTAAATAAAGCTATGCAGCTTAAGGGCAAACAAAAACAACAAGACAAAGAATAATGTTGCTCCTTTGCCCAGAAAGACTCATTGGCTCAATTGAATCCTTTTGTTTGTTGTTTATCGAGCGGTAAATACTACATGTAGTGGTGGATCTGTATGTATACATGTACATATATACATACATATGTGTTAGTTAGCGTATCAAAAAAAGTTGTAGTTTGTTAGGCCATGAGGCATAAACAAATCACTTTAGCTACCTTTTGTCACTATAACGTTTTTGGTTAATTTTTGTTGTGCGCAGAAGTGAATAATTGTCAATACAAAATAGTCCTAATTGATGACATGCCTTAAAGTATTAGCATTATTACTGCTGCTAATTTTGTATGCTTCTCAGTTGGATTATATCTTACTTAAGAGCGAGGAAACAAAAGGTGATCTATGAAAATAGTTTATATTAATTCATCAATGTTACAGATAAACTGACAAATAATTTCTTAAGTGGTTTGGGGTAACTCGAACCTGGGCCCTTTGGTGTGGTATGCCAACAATCTAGCACCAAACCACGAAAGCTATTTATGTACAGCAGCGCTAATTTCTTCTTTAACAGCATAAATCAACAATCAAAGTACATTCGTAATACCTTAGCTGATGCTCAAAAGCAGATGCTCTACAATTCTGATGAAGAAAAGCTTACACAATTTTTACAAGATTTCTAGAATTAATTTTTTTCCGCTATCATGACATTTTAATTTCGAACATATATACACTACACTGAGACTGCTGATTTCCTTAAAGCACTTATACGCCAATTTGTAAAAGCACGCTTGCATACAAACAGAGGTACCTTTGCAAAATATACAGTGTTGCGCAAAACTGAGGCAGAGCTGAAATTGGAGAAGTACAAAGTTAATCGAATAAGCAATCTAGAATTTTTTAATCACAAATGAAATCGATTTGACTATATCTTATAGGCAAAGAGCAACCGATAAGAAAGGTTTTTCTTGGGTTGTGGAATACTTTCGGGGAAAACATCTTTACTAAAAGGCTCCCTGTCATATTTTATAGACTCGTGTACTATCATCTATATAGCCTCGATTTTATATGAAGTCGAGCGGACTGCTGTGTATCAGTCGGCATCTAATATTCTCTAGGATATCCAAGCGATTATTAAGGTATCAACTCTGCCGCGCTGGAGTTTGGTCTGGAATTGGCTGACATCACTCTACATTACCTTAAACTATTTCACAAAAAATAGCATCTAGATCTTGACTCATACGGTATCGTCCATATCTTGATAAGACTGGAATGTGGTGAATCGACATGTAGGACATTTGAGGCTTCACCGGGGACCTGAAATTTGCTCTTGAATAAATAGCCTACTAGTAAGCTTATCCTGGATGAATAGACCATCCGGTCGCAGTCTTATCCTGAATTAAGCTATCTAAGCTAACCCAAAAGATGCTTGGAGGTGATCTGCTAAGCTCATTGAGTTCACTTAGGCTGATTTATAAATAGTTTTTTGTGTTTCAATGGATTAGATTATTGAGGGTTAAACAAAATAAAATTCATAATGAGTGTTTTATTGAGTAACATTTTTAATACCAGTTTTCACTGCCTCCGTTTTGCACGAGACTGTAGTTATGTGTAAATTGCATAATATTTTTGTTTCTTTATTTTTCTACAACGAATTACTTCTGCTGTTATGTTTCTTTTTCTTGTTGCTTTTGTACTTTTCTTTGCTACTGACTTATTGCGCTCCATTATGATTCTTGATTGCCAACAGCAACAACAACAATATCAATTCATTTCACTTTTAATACTCTGCAACCAAATACCGTCACACCTACCTACCTACCTTCACTTTTTTTCCAGCCAATGCTTCCACTGTCACCGTCAGTCTACGCAGCTACATAGCAGATAAGTATCTTCACGCGTCCAAAACAAAAACCGCACTGCATTGCCACGTTCTTAGCTTCCCTCCCACAACACGCAATTGTACCTCAACTACCCAGCTATCTTAAGACTTATATTTGTATAAGTGGCATAGCAACAACAACAACCTCAAAAGTAAACTGAGCGAATTTAATTTAATTTCGAGCTTCTTGATTTCTTACTTATGTTTCTGTATAAATGTGAATGTATGTAAGTTTGTGTATGAGGAGCGACTTGCGTGCGTATGAGATGGAGCAGCGCTCAGGGGTAGGGATGAAGTGACTTGACGGTGGAATTGATGCTACTTGGGCGTCCGGTAGTTGCTGGCAGTAAATAAAGAATCAACTAAGAATCACAAAAGATTTGTTGTTGTCTGTTGTAGTTGCGTTGAGGTGAAATTGATGCTTTTTGATGGTGAGAACTTTCGATGGCAATTCCGTGAATTGGTTGCTTGAATTAATGCATATTTAAGACTGAATAAACGTGGCAGTGAGGTGAGGGCATAAGAAAGTCTGCCTTGCTTCAGCTACGCTGGCCATTCGAATGCTTTCTTTCGCTGTGGAAAATGGAATATTGTTTTTGCCTTCCTCGCTTACTGAGTAGTAAATATTTTTATTTCCTGCCGCTGAAGTGCTCGCCGTTTAATGCTTCTCGGACTTACCTTGATTGCATGTCGTGATTGCTCTTTCGGCTGAATGAATCATTGTGGCTTTTGGAATTTTATTTGCACACAAAATGTTCGTTATGGTTGTGGAAAGTTTTAATTACTTTGATGAAAATCGTTGATTTGCAATTCTATTAGAATAACATTCAACTAAACTGTCATGACTTTTATATATGTTGTTGTTGTAAGCTTCGAGATATAAAAATTTCACAAGAAGAGGTATAGGCTAATTTTCTTGGGAATAAATTAGTTTAAACTTTTGGATAATTAAACATGATCCTTAATTTCGTCAATTAATCCGATTAATCAGCTCTTAATCAATCGTATACCAATTAATCTGATACCTTATTCATCATATCCCAATTAATCCGTTTAATCAATGTCTGGTTAATAAAATTCAAAATAATCCGACTAATTAGTTTCTAATTAATCATAATTCAATTAATCCCTTTAACAAGTTTTTTATTAACAAGTTTGTGGTAGTCAGTTTTCATTAATCATATCCCATTTAATTCAGTTTCTAATTAATCATGACCCCATTATTTAGTTTCTAATAAATAATAAGTATATTAGTAAGCCTAATCAGCGCCTAAATAATCAGTTTCCGTAACTCAGTTCTTTGTTAATCATAATCCATTTAGTCCTCTTATTTAGTGTCTAATTAATCACACACCAAATAAAGCGATAAATAAGTGCCGAATCAATCATAACCCAATAAATCCAATTGTTCAGTTCCTAATTAATCACAACCTAAATTAAACCAACTAAAACAACCGATTAATCAGTTTTCAATTACTCAGTACCAAAATTGCTCAAATTAATCAGTTCTTAATGTTTCATATTCTTATTAATCCGATTAATCCGCTTCTAGTTAATTATAACCGAATTATTCAGAATAATCAATTTCTAATTAATTACGGCCTGAATTTACCGATTAAACAATTTCTATTTAACTAAGTCCCAACTAATCCAATTAATCAGTTCTTGTTCAGCAGTTTTCAATTAATTATAGCCCATTTAATAACATGAACCTTAGTCATAACACAATTAGTCCGATTAATCAGTTATTTATTAAACATTTCCCAATTAAACGATGTTTAATTGACTCATAAAATAGAAAAGGTGTGAAGGGAAAAGATATGCTTTATCAAAACAAATATTCTTTCTTCATATACGAACTCATACTGGAGAACTCCCACTCCCTGCATTTTTGCTTTTTAAATCGAAATCTTCGCTCGTTTTCATTTCCAAAATGTTTGAATGAAAAATGTTTTACATTTCCGCTAGCCACTGTCCACTACGTGCCACGCATTCCAACAAACAAAAAAACTCACATACATCTACTGGCGGACTCATAAAGCACTCTTACTAGCAACAACAATAAGAACTCATAAACCAAAATACATACTAAATTTAACACTCGCCCAAGCTAAAGTTGAACAATCATTTGTCATAGGCGCATAGCGAACAAATTATATTTTTAATGAGCAACAAATTTTATTGCGCATAACAGGAAAAGACGGAAATTTAAATTAATTACAACATCCTCAAAGTCCAAAATTTTGTACTCTCAACCAACAACACGAATTGGTAAGCCTAAACAACCAAGCTGGTCTCAAAATTGCAAGCGATATGTGGACAAAATGATGCGTCGGTGCATAATGACAGCGTAAGCGCATGGAAGGTACGGGCTGGGAACAGTGCGCCACTAACGGGAACGGACATTAAAGTCCCTTCCGCACAACGACAAAACATGTCCGAAATGACTTCCGTTTAGGTGCTGGCATTTAAAATTTTATATTTCATGGCATAACATAAGCATTATTTTAAATGACTGAAATGAGCAAAAGCGGAAAGTGGCTGCAGTGTAAACTTAATTTTCTGTTTTATGGAGATTCAAATTTTATTTCTTTGCTTCTTCTTGGCTTTTAAAGGAGACTCCCAAAAGTTTAAAAGTATTCCTGGGGATCTATGTAAAAGTTTCGCCAACTTTTTCTTATTTAGTTTCTTAAAATATTGAGTCACCTGTCACAGTTCTCACTATCAGTAGTCCGCTTCCACTCTCGCTTATTTTCTTACAAATGGGCGTACGAGTGAGGGGATCAAGCCGGCTTTATTTGTCAGATTTGAAGTTTTAGGGTGGGCAACTTTTTTTTTTCTTGTTTGTGATTATTAAGGAAAGATTCCCAAGAACTTAGTTCGAGCTTAAATCATTTATTTTTAGTCTTGACATGGTTAATTTTTAAACTAGTGCTCTGGAAAGTTTATGATCCCTGCATTATCTCAAGTTCTGTAAACTTATCGAACAATCTGAAAAATTATTTTGCTTTGGCGGAAAAATAAAATCCAAGGCATTGAAATTAGGACATCCAGTCTTTGGTTGAGCTCAGCTTTTCTTCTTCCTTTCTCTATTACCCCTCCACTTGAAAGCCGTCTACACCTCTGCTTACCTATCGCGCCTTACCTTTTTTTGCCCCCAAACGGAAAATCACAAATCCACTGTCGTATAAAGTGGGCAACTTTTACTTTTTATTGTTATTATTATATCCACGACTCACTTATTTGTCCTTTTGTTTCTTTGCCAAATTTATTTTATTTTATTTTGTGAGCAATTTTTGTTCAGCGCACGGCAATTGACGTATATGGACGTCCACCTTCTGGGCACTAACCTGCGCACTTTATTTGAATTTTATACAAATGTTTGACTCAATTGAATTTCCCCACAGACGCACACACACATACAACACCCTACTTAAGTTACCTTTGTATGTGTGTGTGTGTGTATTTGTATATTTGTGTTTGAATGTTCAAAGGGACTTTGGTTAGCTAACGCATTTGCATAAACTTTTATTTTAGTGCCCGCACTTTTGGGACTTGTTACGCTTCAGATTCAGTTTACAATTGTTATTCCCAGTCAGTATTGCTTCACTTCTCTTTTAACATTGTTTTTTGTTTTTTTTTTTCTTTTGCATTAGCTGTTGTTGTTGCTGATTACGTTTGCGATGATTCTAATTTGGATTATTCGTTTTTTTGTCCACCTTCCTCCATATATCGACTTTGCGCTATGTTCTTTTGAGATTTGAATTTGTTCAGCAATGCTTTAAATTGAAACAATAGATTGCTATAGATTGTGTATGTATGTATGTATGTGTATCAGTGTGTGAGCCAATTGAGTGCGGGTGGCAGCATCAAGTGATTTTGTACAGCTGCTTGAAATTCAATACCCTCTCTCTTTTTCCTCTTGATAGTCGTGGTTAAATTTTATGCGTCGCAGGACAATAAATGAATGAATGCCGCAATTTAATTCATTGGAGCGAAATTGATTTCGTCTGGAGACATTCTCAAATTCACCTTTGACCCGCGTATAGCAATTGTACTTCTTTTTTTTTTTGTTTTTTGGTGGTTAGTTATGTGGATGGTTATTAGGCGGACTAGAAAAAAAATGTTTACATTATTACAATCGAACCCTTCCGATCTGAAAAAAATTTGGTGAAGGTTATGTATGGTATAGTTATCATAAAATGAAGTTCTGACAAAAGAAAAGTTTCAAAATTTTACTTCTATCCTGTGTTGTACAGGTTTTTTTTTAATATTCCGAAAATTACCGAAGTTAAAAAATAAACTTTGTCACGTTTAAGGGGGATAAAAAAGTTATTGTGGAAAAAAATATTAAATTTCTAGTTTTAGAAAACTGTTGGTTTTCTTCAAAAAAAAAAAATTTAATTTTTCCAAATTTTTTGTAAAGTTTTGTACAAAACTTTTATTTTTAATGTGTCAAGTTTACACAATATTGAAAAAAATTTGAGTTTCTAATTTTAGATAATTTGTTGAAAAATTTAGTTTTGAGCTTTGGACTACAATTTTTTTTTTTTTATACCGACAGGCATCTAAAAAGATTTCATTAGAGTGTTTTTTGCTTATAGAAAAATATTGAAATTTAATTTTTTTTAAAACTATTTTTATTTTTTTAATTTTTCTCAATCTTTTTTTTGTCCAAAATATTTTTTTATATTTTTACGAATTCTTTTTTTATTTCTTACTTGTCAAGTTTTATTAATAATAGCTTTAAAAAAATTTTAAACTAAAGATAACTTGAAGATTTCAGAAGAGCGATTTTTTTTATAGAAAAATATTATCTAATATTTTATTTTCTTCCAAAAACTATTTATATTTTTTTGATTTTACCCAATTTTTTTTTTTTTCAAAATTTCTTATTATTTTTACTAAAATTTTTTAATTTTTCTATTTTTTTCCATTTTGGATAAATTTTATTATTTTACCAAAAAAAAATTGTATTGTTAATTTCTCCAAAAAAAATTTTTTTTATTTCTATTTCAAAATAACTAGATATTTTTATAAGGTTAATTAAATTTTTTCTAAAACATTTTTTTTCCAAACATTTTTTTTTCCAAAATTTTTCTTTTTTTATTATTTTGATTTATTTTTTTTTTTGTCAAAAAAAATTTTATTTGTCCAAAAAAAATTAATTTTTTATTTTTTATCTTGTGTAGTTTAATTAGTTAAGAGCCAAATTACTCAATTTTGATAACCTGAAAATTTTTTCCTAGCATTGGAATATAAGAAAAAGTGTGGGTGTAAGTTTTCCTTTTCCATTTTTGTTTTTATTAAAAAAAAAACAATTCAGTGGTCAATTTCTGACTAAATTAAAATTTTAAAATTAAATTGGATGCATATAGTATGGTAAAAGGGATATTTTTAAAAAACCTTCAAAGTAATTATTACTTGAAGATAGTATCGGCAACTTAAAATATTTCAGTTCAGAATTCAAAAGTATGCCTTTTTATTTAAAACACAATAACAAAACAACAAAAATGTGCTAAAACCCCTCCATCAACACTTCACTTTATATCTTTGAGTAAATTCAGGCGCCGAGTGCCTCAAAGCACCGGAAATCAAATGTACATCAATAGAGTTGCCGACAAGTCCATTAGGTGTACAAGCAA
Organism: Sphenella marginata; assembly: GCA_951509765.1. Classification (NCBI taxonomy): domain Eukaryota; kingdom Metazoa; phylum Arthropoda; class Insecta; order Diptera; family Tephritidae; genus Sphenella; species Sphenella marginata. The sequence goes on from OX608079.1 coordinate 114,652,258, forward strand.
GATGTGGAGCTCAAGTGCATATGAATGTGTGCCTGGTCAAGAAAGTAAACGAATGTCTTACGACCTAACTCGAATCAAAGAAAGTTGAACGTAAAAAGGAATGTCCTGTTCGAAAAAAAAACAACAAAAATGTATACAATCAAATTTCAACTGGACAAGCATCTTAAAAGCAAGCATGAATATATTTGAAACTACACATGGAAAGGTCGGTACCCAGCAAAATTATGTGTGAGTGATTATAGAAAAGAAGTGGTTTTTTGATCGAAAGCGTATAAAAAAATATTTCTTGGAAGCAGAAAAGTTAAATGCGACTTAACTTCTCACAAATTTTAACCTTCATTTTATAAAGTTTTAGACGAAATGAGGAGGTCCAAGTTTTTTGGTGGGTTAATCTGTTTGTGCTGTCACTTGGTTTGTGTGGATAAAATGTGCATAAAGTCATTTATTGCAACAAAGTGAATGAGTGTGATGATGAGAGAACTTAGCTCGAGGGTGAAAACTTTTGCTCTGTGATGCAAAGTACGCTTATACGTTTGTACTAGGGATGAAAAATTTGGGTTATTCTTATTTACAAGCAATTTCAATTGAAAAAAATTGCAGAAAATATTTTAGAAATTATCTAACCATTAAACCACTTATTATTTATTTAAACAAAATGAAATCCAAATATTTTTCTGAAACACTTTAATTCTTAAATTTTTTAATTTCGGTCACTTTTGTTAAATTTACAAACTGTGCTAAATCAATTGATCAAATTAATTTTTAATATAAAAAAATATTACGTATCAATAAAAACATGATAAAGTTTTTCGTTTAGAAATCACTCATTTTAAGTTTAAGAAACATAATTTCAATCCCGAAAACCCTGATATAAAAAAAGAAGTCCTAGAATTTTCTGCACATTAAAAATCACGGGACCTAGAGGCACATGGTATTTTTAATATAATATATAAATTAATTGGCTTATGACAATTTAAAAAAATTAAGACAGCTTTTTATAATAATAAATTATGTTTCTCTCGAAATTTTCCTATTAAAAGCTTTACTTCGAACCTCGGCATAGCACAGATTTAAGCTAGTGTATCCGAGTCATAGACATATCTCTTCCAAACCGACGTATGCAACTGAGTTACGTCCAGTTACTGTTGTTGAGTTTTTATGAGATGCCTATGGACGGACATGCAGGCAATCAGATGTGAATGTTGAAGCGCAGAAAAGACATTTACAAAACAGGATGTTAACTTTTGAGTGTGCAATTTGCATTCGTATATTAGGGTGTACAATATATATGAAGAATTTTAAACGCGCTAAATTTTGGCTCAAACTGCTTTTTTGCCACATCGGAACTTTCCCAAGTGAGCTAGATGACTTGGTTGACGATGAAATTGTGACGTGAATTCATAAAATATGAACTCATTTCTTGTGATCTGATAAACATAAGCATTGTGTTGTAATTTAATGTTTCTAACAGAAAAATTTTAAAATAATTTGTAATATGATAGTAACATAATCATGTGACCTGAAGCGTTGATGTGATATTGCCATGTCATGAGTTTTGTAGTTTATCATATGGAATGATAAAAGCTGTGAATCAATATGAAATTAAATAAATAGTTTTTTGGTCATCATGTGATTTTTTTGGTTTTGGTGGTCATGTGATTATTTAAATATGATTTCGTGGAAGCTGTGATGTGATTAGTGATTATGTGATACATTTAAATGTTGTTTAGCTACAATAGTGATATTTCTTTATAACTGTCTAATTTTAATTTATTTATTGTGGCATTGTACAAATACCCTTCAGAATGAATAATCTGTCATTTTTGAAACAACAACATATGATTTAAACAAACTTATGATTCAAGAGTTTATAATGAACATGATATCATATGTCATGTGATAGTCGCATGATCAAGCGATGACTACGATTTTTAAATGTTTTTATTTTTATTTTCATGGTTCACATAGCTCATTCAGCCCTGTTTTTACGCCAATTACTGTATGCTTAGCATTACCTTTATCGTGATAAGATTGTTTTATATGTGATGTACCATCATGTGATAATGCTAGGATAGGATATAATGTGTGTATTAAATTTCAATTTGATGTGATTTTCTAAATTTATTACTTTTTTAATGTTATTTTCTAGTTATACAAATTCTGATGATATGCAATTTTGAAGTGCAGAACCCCTACTAACTTACTAAGTGTGCTGATGACATCACTACGTGACATCGCTAAGACAATAAATAAGTTGAATTTAACTTTAAAGTAACACTCTAATGAACTTTTCGTTTTCTTGGCTATGCATATGTATTTTTAGCACTGCATAATATTGCTTGTAGCCATGTAGAAAAGTAATACTTCTCACTTTATCAACTCAAATGGAGGTATGAAAGTTTCCTTTCACATACGACATGGCATGCGCTTGGCTTTTGTTGTAGAAATAAAACTATTGTCGCACAAGAAAGTTGCCTGAGTGGACATCGGTAGTAAAGAAACTATTTGTCACCACTATGAGGTATGAACTTTCTTTGTAGCATATGCTAAGGCAAGTAAGTATTTGAGAGCATCTTGAGATGTCGTGTGTGAGCTGCCAAAAACATTTAACGCCTTGTAGCAGCAAACATCAAGTGTGGCAAATTTGGTTAAAGTGGCACATATCCCAACTAACACAAATAGTTGCTGAAACGGAGCTGCGACTATTGTGGGGACTTTAAAGTTTTGGGGCAATAGTTGCATTAACTTTGTAGGAATATTTCTATTACGTGCTTGTAACCAATATTGGGGGTAATGATGTGCAACTCGATGGTTGATCTACGGATATAATGCCTCCCACCTCTCATTACCCATCTTCTCTTTCCTTTCGGAAGGAGGGATGACATGACCTAGAAGGTTGCACTGGTCATACCAAATCGCTCCCACGACAGTCGGGCAGTACCGCAAGGGAGTACCGGAGCGTACCGGATTCATATCCGGCCAAGGACTGTTATTTCGACAACACTCCCCAAAACCTTCGGGGAGTGATTTTGTTGTTAAAACAACAACAACAACAACAACAACCAATATTGGGAATGATTTTTTTGGTTCATTGACGTTGTGGTTACTATTGTGAATGTAACAGTTACTTTGAAGTAGTCATAACTTTAAAGTAGTCATTACTTTAAAGTAGTCATAACTTTGAAGTAGTCATACCTCTAAAGTTGCATTAACGTAAAATGATGATTCTCATTTGTCACTTTAAAGTTTTGAAAACTTTACCTCATTATTACCTGCGTGCATGTTGGGATGTGTGTTGAAAATATAAGTAAAGGCTCTTTGGTCACCATTCTGACCACTACTTTACTCTGATTTAGTTACATACAATTTGTCAAAGAAATTTAATTAAAAGCTTGTCTTGCAAGCAAACGAAGCGTGTCCATAGCCAAGTGCCTGCAACAGCCGCAGGATATTTAAATGTGAACTAATAAGATTTCAATTTAATTTTATTAAGATATTTATATGCATATATGTATTTTTATTGTTATTAGTTGTACGTTTTATTGTTGTGCGCTTACAATTGCTTCCTTTTTGATAACTTCCTTTCCATATTTCTTCGTTTTTTTTTTCAATTTACAACAAAGTGACATCCGGGAAAGACTAATCAAATTTAATTATAATATTAAATTTACATTTTTATGCGTATTCAATGGGTGAAAAGTTGTTAGCTTACATGTGATTTACTTGTTTGTGTGTATGTGTGTGAGTATGCGATACACACACAATCAAACAATTATCCTTTCATATGTTAGCTTTCAATATGCTTTTTGGTTAATAGTCTTTGATGATGATCTCATCATGCACATATGTCGCTTGGACAATGCTAGAAACGTGTCACATCAAGTAAAGTTGATTAAAATCTCCAAATTATATAGCAAGAGTGCACAAAATGTAAGAGCGATGTAGTACATTTTGCAAAATATTGGTAACAACCCTCACATATGGCGATCAGATATTATTAGCACCCTTTCTTGTTTCCAAATTTTATTTTCTTCTTCTCACTTTTACTTAGCATCCAACCCTTCAATCACTGCAAAACAAGCAATATCCTTTTGCGGTAACTCACCCACACACCGCAGACGAAATTGGACGATTGGTTGTTTAGTTGGTCAGTCATTCAATTTTTATGCATTTCAATTCAAATTCCAATAAGTAACCGAATACCTTTGGCAAGTTGTTGGCTTATGCCAGCCGTGCTCAACTAGTAGAGCTCTTGTGGCTCTCAGACACACGAAAGAAGGATAACAAGAACCGATAATTTGTGTAGGAGACGGAATTACTGAGAACCTCGGGTGGAATCAGAACCCGAAGCTATTAAAAAACCGAAGGCCAAGCAGGACACGAAACTGAAACCTGAAATAAGTCCAGAAAGGCACCTGAAATCTGAGCCCAAGCTAAGAGCCAAACATAAACTGAACAGAGATTGGATACATACATAAATCATAATTTATTGGTAAAACCTCACCAAACCTGAAGCCAAAACAGAAACCGATAAAAAAACCCAGAACTGAAACTCGAACCGATTAGTAGTAGTTGCCATCTAACATTGTTGGCTCCTTTAGCTAATTTCCCCGAACACCGCTGGTTTATGTCACAACCACAAAGGCACACACTCAAACTACTTTCAACTTAACCTACCATCTCTTATGACTTGGAATATGAATGATCCGGAAGTTGTGGTCGAGCGGAAGTTACGCGCCCGCAAACGACTTGAAAACCACAGAGAAAAAAAACAGCAAAAGAATTTTAGAAGAAAAAAATGTATTCCGAAAAAAACTAAAAAAAAGAAGATAAAAATCATTTGTGTGTTGCAAATCCTTTACACTTTCATCTGCAACATTACTCTTTCCTTGTTTTTTTCCATTCAACTTGCACTCAAATATAAAATCTGATAAAATTTTCATTACCTTATGGCCGCACATTATCGGGATACGACATCATCACTATGATTTTTTTTCTTTGCGCCCCATCCACTCATCCCTTTCATGTGATTGTTGGTGTTTACGTAGTAGCCCACATGCCAGGAGCGTAAAGCACTCCTCGTTACCTACACTGGCGCTTTTCAAATGTTCCTGGCACAATGTGTTGCTGATGATGATGTTCATGGTGTATTGTCAATGTTGATTTTAATATATACATACATTTGAATATTTTTGTTTGTTACGACTTTTGTTATTACTCTTGGTGATGATTGTATTGTAAAACTGTAATAAAGCGAAGTCGTAATGTAAAAGAAATGCAATTCAACAACCAAAAAATTCTAAACATGAAATGGATACTCATGATGAGGTACAGTGGTATATTTTAGTAAATTATTTTAGCGGTGTTTTAAATTAAGATAAAATAAAATAAAATAAGATAAAATAAAATAAAATAAAATAAAATAATATAAAATATAATAAAATAAAATAAAATAAAATAAAATAAAACAAAATAAAATAAAATAAAATAAAATAAAATAAAATGAAATAAAATAAAATAAAACAAAATAAAATAAAATAAAATAAAATAAAATAAAATAAAATAAAATAAAATAAAATAAAATAAAATAAAATAAAATAAAATAAAATAAAATAAAATAAAATAAAATAAAATAAAATAAAATAAAATAAAATAAAATAAAATAAAATAAAATAAAATAAAATAAAATAAAATAAAATGAATTAAAATAAAATAAAATAAAATAAAATTAAAAAAATAAAATAAGATAAAATAAAATAAAATAAAATAAAATAAAATAAAATAAAATAAAATAAAATAAAATAAAATAAAATAAAGTAAAATAAAATAAAAAAAAATAAAATAAGATAAAATCGGCGCTGAAGTTTCACAGCATTTTCAGGATCAAAAATGTATTTAACATCCAAATGATCACTTCCACACACTGTAAGTATTCTCCTGAATGTCTTGTGGCACAATAAAGTCACTAACACAACAACAAAAACTGACTTATGCAAAAAACCCCGAAATTGCAAATTATTTCTTTGGTAGCATTTCAACAAATGGCAGCCGGAAAGAGTCCAACAGGAAATACAAGCAGCCATAACAACGGTGGTGTCCGAGCAAACACGTAAGTACAATCAGCCAAAGCAGTGCTAGTAATCATAACAACAACACTATAAATAGCAAAGCAACCACAAACGAAATACAGGCAACTGACCAGCAGTGAGCTTTGACCGCATCATAGCGACAGGATATTTCACGGTGTGCAAGAATGAAGGGCAAGGAAAATGCCACAGAAAGAATAATCGCAACGAAGTAAAAAGGGTAATCATTTTATCTTGCATTCAGATCACACACACGTCACATTTTGTTAGTTGGCACAAACGCCTGACCGACCGCATTTGATGCTGTTGTGCGAGATTTTTTTTGGATTTTTTTGTAAGTAGCCTAAGCAGTGCTTTCATTGCTGCTTACTCTACCTTGCGTCCACTTGATTTCGTTTATTTTTTCTTTACAATTTTTTTTTTGGATTTTCGATTCATTTTTTTTTTCTTCTCGGTAGTAGTTCAAAAAGATTTCAATATTCCTTATGGAATCACAAAAGATTGACCGACTGACTGTTGATGGAGAGATTTGAATATTTTGTACAAACATTCATATTTGATTTTATATGCAAACTCGTATGGTTATAACGATTTTTATTTACATCCATGATACTACACATGTATGTGTGTTGGTGTATGAACGCTATATAGTCACATATAAATACCGTTATTCACAGTTGCGGTGCTGATTGTAAAACCTAAAATAGTTTCATGCTTTTATTATTTGAATTTGTTTGCATTTTAAATATTTTTGATTTGAGTTCACACGAGTCTATAAAGGACAATGAAGTGCAACTGTCGGCCATACCGTTATTATGATGTTCTGTTGTTGTATTGCTACTTTGGTTGTATTTTTTAACGTGCCAAGTATCAAATAGGTACTTTTGCATGAAACCTTCTTTGAAATCTCTTTCTTTTCTGGTCAGTACTAAGGCTGTCATACCACGATAATCTCATCCCACAAAGTCATATTAGGCGACTTCAACGTCGGATGGGTAAAGATGGTATATTGGGACCCACAGGCGTAACATCGATAGATTAATAGGAAGTGAAACTAAGTATATATCTGCGAAAAGCTTGTAAAAATCGTTATAATACTCACTATGGACTTCTCTGTAGAAAACTCCAATGATCATCCCATCGTCTTTCCTGATTGTCAATGACTTTGAACCAAGTTGAGATATATATTGAGTGTGATTTTTGTTCTTCGAAGGAGGAATGTTCTAGCTACTAAGTTCGACTGTTTGCTGGAGTGATTATTCGTAGCATTTTTAGTTGCTACCACTGTTTAAGGATTGAACGAAGTTCTTGACGGTCTCCAACGCATACGTGCTACATATAACAGAAATGGCTGTCTGACCTCTTCGATAATAAGTTTTACCTCTTGTCGTCGCTCGACGGTGGACTGAGCTGGATTGCCTTTCGATGTCCTGAAAAGGCAGAAACAATTCCTAGAGTATTATATACGATAAAGTCCATCCGGTATTCCCTTGCGGTACATGGCCGGCTTTCGTGGGACCGATTTGATACTGTCTTGGTGTAATTTTCTTGGTCATACCGTGTAAGGAAACAGAAGTTGGGTAATAAGAGGTGGGCGGCATCATATCCGCAGATCAACCAGCGATGCACTTTATTACCTTTGTGCCTCTTATGACCGGTATGCCTACCTCGGGCATATTTTAAACTCCTTGCCCGCAGAGCCAACAGGCTTGCTGTTTATTTTTAACTCACAATTGACGCCAGCTATTTTAAATTACTGACAGAACCTCCCTCACAACTGATGCATACTTTTAATTGGTATTTTTAGGGCACGCAGCCTTTTAGCAGTCCATGTCCACAGTCTCCAGGATGCGAGTCAAAATAGAAACCATGCTTGGACTAGAAGCTTCTGAAATGGATCTCTTGGATCTATGTATAAGAAAAGCTTTGGCAACTGTCTCCAAAACTTCTATTCTATTGTAGAAAAACAAAAAAAAGTATAATTTCCATTAAAGAGATAATAATTTTCAAAAAAAAATTATTACTGAGCTCATTCCATTCATATAATCATGAAAAAAAAAATTTCCACCCTCTTGCTCTCACTGTCCCTCTATCAATCATCCTACCTCTCAGTCGCTCTCTATAAAACAACTTTTTACCAAACATAAAAGCAGGCGGGAAAGAGACAGTAGTTGTATCAATTAATATGAGCTAAAGTGACACTATGGATATATAGTCGAGAATTCATAAACGAGTTACATAAATATTTGAGGAAGAACTTGAAAGACTACAAAGTGCCCACAGACTTCAAACGAAAGTTTTTTTTTATACATTCTCTTAACACTTATTTCATCACCTTTGCATTCATATACTGTAACTACATCTCATTATTACAAATATGTACGCAATACAAGTAGTTTATAATCCATTCAACGTAAGATCATTACAGCAGCTTCCCAAGATTCATATGAACATGAAATCCTATAAAAGAGCCCATTTACCAAAGACATTTTGAAAGATGTGCTGTCAATAAAAATTGAAATTGCCAACGTATGCAGGTTGATATCTTTGCGTTTATGAAAATGGCAGCCAAAAGGGTAATAACAACACAGAAACAGAAGCTTTTTACACACAACATGAAGCACATACAAAAGGTTATATAGCACCAAGTTGTTGGATGTGTGAGTTTGTAGGTTGATGTGCAATGCTTACACCGGAAAAGAAGGTGAAACCGAGTTAAATTCAACCACAAAATTGTGTAAAAATCTATTTTATTTATGATAACTGCGTCGAGGTTGCATATGTCCAGACCAATAATTTTTGTTCTTTATAAATTACAAGGTTTAAGAAATATATTGATTGCGGCTATGAAGCGTGGCGTGTGGGTCAAGTAGAAAAGGATGGGCGTGCTATAAATCTGAAAAGTAAAAAAAAACAAAAAAAAGTCATAGCAATGAAATGAAAGGGTTGTGTAAACACACATACTTACATACATATTTCTGTCTAAGTATGTGTGTTGGTGCATTGAATTTATATGTGAAAAATCAGCGAGCACGTGTGATTTACGTTTGTGTGTGCGTGTGTGTGGGTGTACGTTCTCGACTCTATCCCAAGTACAAAAGACACATTTTGTGGTCAATGAAGGAAATATGATTTGGATTTTGGCAGCCATTGATTACATTTTGTGTGGCACAGACACGGCGGTATTCAATGCATAAGTAGCCGAGAATATTGAACCTTGAAACAAATTTACGAGTGTGCCATTTTGATTGGTATGACTGCACTTGGGTGTATGTGGGCGTTGCTGGTTGGCATAAAATCATAAACCATTGATGATTTCACATAGAGGAAATTGAGTTTTCGTACATTCAATTGTGAAGGTATGGGCATAAAGTTTTTATTCGAACATACAAAGTGCAAAATATTAACCACAAGGGGAGAGAAACTAGTCGTAAGTGAAGTGAAAAGTAGTAGCAATAAGGCTAGTTCGCTAAGTTTAAACAAAAATCTGCTTCTAGTACAGCAAAGTATTGTTTTTACTAAAAGAGATTTTCACAGATTAGAAACACCATCACCCCTACCAGTGCAGATTATCTCACAACTTCAAATGGGCTACTCATCGTTTCTCAGAAAAAATATTTCTAAGAAGATTTCCCACCTAAGATTGCCACCTAATCCTATTATCTTAATTTTTTAACATCTCAAAAAGGATTTTACTAGTTTAGATAAACTATTCAACATTTTTAAAAGCTACATTTAATGTTGCCATACTTAAGCTTTTCTAACAGGAGGTTGTTACAACGTTGCCACTTATTTGAATTTGTTTTAAATTTATCATGCCATGAAAATGTGGATACAAAACTAAAGGTAGCTTAAGCTGTATTTTAACAAAAATATTTCCAGGTATATTTGACATATAGGGTTGCCATCTAATCCTTTTATAAAAATATTTGTCTGCATAATAGGTGTTGTATAAGAAGCGCCTTGTTCCACTTGTCCTACATTTTAAGCTCCGCCATTTAAGTGTTGCCACTAGAAAGGTTTTACAGGGTTGCTACATCTTTGAACTTTTAAAAAATTTAAAATAAGTCAATACCCTATTTCAACAAAAAAAATTCTTGATAAAGCTACCACACAGAGTTGCGGGCTATACCCGACACTAGAAGGTTGTTGGAGGGCTGCCACCTATTTGATTTTTTATTTAATTTAGTAAATTATGGCAATATAGATATAAAACGAAAGGTATTTTTGTCCATATTTTGTTAAAAAATATTTCTATATTTTTCGATATCGGGCAATGTCTGCAAAATACCAGAAACAAATAATTGGCTTAACTTTTTTTGATTTACTGACTAGTTCGAATTCATTTAGAAAGCACTAGTTGCAAACTTGTATTCTCTGGAGCAGTTGGGTATGTGGCTGCAGAGCCCAAAATCCGTTTAAGGGTTATTGAAACTAGAAAAAAAGTTCAAATGAAATATTTACTTTAAGCAAAACCAAATTATGCATGCGCACTCAAGCGTAGAACAATTTTCTACAAAGAATCAAAAATAATAGATGCCAGTAAGTATTCATAAAACGAAGGCATAAATATAAATTTTGTATGATTTTATATTTAGGGTCAACAGTCAACAACAAGAATCAAACATAACGAAAAATCAATAAAATCAAAGTCTTTAAATCTTAGAAAGAGGGAAAAAATCAACAACAAAAGATAAACAAGTTGTGAAATTTAAGCTGAAATTCAAGTTCAATAGCCGCCACTTCAGCTCCACATAGATTATGTTCATCATTTATCAGCTTCACCTTAGCCGCCGTGGCGTATGACAGCTGAGCAGACAAGCAAACAAGCAAACGCCTTTACGCTTATCCCGATGAAAAATCAAATTACTTGCGCTGCAGCGAAAGCACAAAAATTGCTAAACTATACTAGCATACTTGGGTATATCTACATATGTATGTGTGTGTGTATATAACATTATGTACTTTTCTGCTTAAATAGCAAAAAATCACATTTCGTATATTCCAGCGCTAATGTCATTGCATTTAATGGCTGCCACAATTGCCATTAAATGCGTCTCCCACCCCCCACCGAATGTCAGTCACTGATCAGCGTAGACTCGTCAATATTACTCGCATGTCATCAATCATTTCTTCTTACGCTCCTCAAACACATTCACCTAAACATACAATCAAGGTCTCGTTTTCACCGAAAATCAAAAAAAACAAAAATGCTTTTGTAAACATGTCAAATGTACAAAATATCGTTTAGGCTGAAATGTCAAAATCACCGTCGTTTAAATGCGAAAAAATGTACAACAATGCAAACTATTTATTTAAGCTTACCATAATAACGTGTGGTATCTCATCCAACGAAGCACACACATACACACATACATATGTATGTATTAGTAAAATGTTTGGCATTTATGTAAGTCAACTCAAGAGCACGAGTAGAAAATATTTTTAGTTCTTTTCAACATTTTGGAACTTTTTGGGAAGCATTTTGAGGTATTATTAGGGTCCATTTTAAGGTTATTTCCGGATCTAAATTATGTGTGAAATAAAAACAAAAATCTTTGTAGCACTACTCTATAAATTTTGGAACATTACTAGAATTTCCATCTTGATGTTGCCACTCAGAATGCTTTTATGGTGTTGGCACCTATTTGACTTTTTTGTATTGATATGAAGTATGCCAATAGGAGAATTAAACGAAAGGTAAATTCCAGCGTATTTAGAAAAAAAAAACATTTCTAGGTAAAGTTACCACTTAAGGTTGCCACCTAATCCTATTATATTTATTTTTTGGCATGTCAGCTGTTATCTCGAAAGCGACTTGACAAACTTGGAATAATTTTGAATGTATTTAATATACAACTCTTCAAGCTCTTTTATGTTAGCCTTGCCAGGCTTTTAAAGGGCTGCCACCTATTTGGACTTTTTCAAAATAAAGTGAAATATGCCAATATGGGTATCAAACCAAATGTATTTCATTCCTATTTCGTGTAAAAGTTACTTACGGAAATGTATTTAACAGCACTTCTTATGCAGCTCTCCAGCCAAAATCCTTAGGTAAAAGAAGAAAATAATATTACTTTAAAAATGTGTGAGACATCACTAGCTCCAATGCCATAAAATTCTTCGATTATCTAAATTTATAGCCACCCCCTTGTTCAATCGAAGTTGCTCTCCAATAACCGTTTATCAAAAATCGACGTGCTTAATCAAAATGATAAAAAAACTGCTTATACGTTATAGCAAAAAAAAAAAAAGTTAAATTGAAGAAGCTTTGAATTACGACGATTACCTAAACTGCTTTTCAATTCATTGCACACGTCTTGCGGCGCAGAGCAGCAACAAAAAAGGACAAAGAAATAAATCGAAAATAAACTTAAAGCAAATGCACAATAAGCAACAAATTTATGACCCAAACATTAACAAAGTCTTTACGATTATTGTCACACCTGAAACCCTGAAGTGGACAAACACATACACACACACACATGCATACGCTCTGAGCGCCGAAAACCAATTGAACCTGCAGATACGTAACTCAATCAACTCATTGGCGTTGGTCAAAACATTTTGTATTCGAAAAGCACGATTGCAACAAATCCAATAAACTTCAATTGACTAGCGCACACACACAGAGCAACAAACACGTTCGCTCGCATAAATGTTGCATGAAACGATGATTGAACCAAAGTCTCATACGTGTATGGTGTGTCCAGCTAGCAAGAATTGATACCATGAAACACTCAAATACATGAAAATTACAATTTATTGGGCTTTTCCTGCAACACAAAAATACAAACACACCCACGCATGAGTTTGGAGTGGCTATCTAAGTAAATGTCACACACACACACACGCTAATGTTTTGTTTTACCAACAAAAAAAAAAAGATGCACATTGTTAACTGCGGAGATTTATTACCTAATAATAAAGGGATTGGGACACTTTCAGCATAATTTATTGCACTCTTTTAGTTGGCCGTAAAAAAAAAAATGTGGAGTGGGTGCGCGTTGAAAGAGAGTGTGAGTAAAGCGCAAATTTAGCAAGAGATTGCCACTCCAATGCTATGCCACTTTGTTAAACTATATTTGCGACTACCTATCATAGAAGGCGTGGCAATTTGACCGTAATGATTAAAGTTAATACCTGAGAAATTAAGGTTAAGTGGAAGAAGGTTGCGTGTCTACTCTACGGGGTCTTTGATAAATTTGTTGTACAAAGATAAGGGCTTAGGGTGAGTGAAAAAATTTTGTTGATGGTAGTGGATAGTTTGTGCTCTCAGGTGGAATAATATATAAAATGGAAAGTTTAGTGTTTTACCAAAAAGTTTGTTAGTGGTTTGTTTGTTTGTACTCATACAAGTTTGAGTTGTGTGTGTTGAGTTTTCAGCATAAATTTGCATATTCATATACAAATCAACAAAGTTGTTACAAATTAAATTAAAGTCTGGGTTTTTGATTTGCTAATTCATTTGAAGAGCTTCGGACATTTCAACAACAGAAAATTTCCATTTATTCATATTAATAAACGATGCTTGTAAAAGGGTCAATCCAAGTGAGGAAGATAAAAGTGGTTATGAACAGAAGCTAGCTACTTTCTATTAGAAGATAAAAATTTAAAAAAAATTTAAAAAAAATTCAAAATAATAAAGGTAATTGCGCTCCTCATATTTTGAATACACGTGTTAGTGTTGCCACCCTTCAAGATTACTCAGACAGATAAACTTAGAACAGAACTTAAGTAAGCATATTTATTAAAACATGTATGACTTTATCTTACAAAAATACTCAGACCACCAACTATTTCACATATCAATCAGATCGTCAAGGATCAGCTATAAAGTCACCCACCCAGAGAGATGTTGAGTGGCCACATTCATTTAAAGAAATAACAACGGACAGCCAAAGTGAAAATAAATAAAGCAAAATAGCCAAACAGCAGCAAAAACAAATGAAACAAAAATCTAAAACAAATAAAAAAATTAAATAAAAATCATCAAAAGCAAATCTGTTGGTTTATACGCTATTCGGACATTTTAGACGCTATAGACGCAACTACATACATATACAGTGGCCGACAAAACTATGCATACCCCCTTTTGTATGTTTTCACCAACTTCGTCTTCAGAAGATTAATTTTAACTATTTTCCTGTAAGAGAACTTATCAAGATCTAATACAAAAACTATAAATTATATTTTAAATATGTATGGGAAATTCGCAAATGTATGAACACGGTATTTTTTGTATGGAAGAAAACATAAAAGCTCTTCAGAAAAAAAATCGCCAAAAATCAGGAAAATTTCTTACAGACTTGAAACGAACACTTTATCAGACTAAAATTGAATGCGCTACAAATCTGAATTTTCAAAAAAATTCTAAAAATTCTGAGAAAAAAGTTGGAAATTTTGATGAAAATTTGTCTAATTTTCGCGAATTTCCCACACATATATAAAATATAATTTATAGTTTTTGTATTAGATCTTGATAAGTTCTCTTACAGGAAAATAGTTAAAATTAGTTTTCTGAAGCCGAAGTTGGTGAAAACATACAAAAAAAGGGGGTATGCATAGTTTTGTCGGCCACTGTATATATCTACACACATATACATACACATATGTGTATGGTCACTTAGAAATTTCAAATGTATTGCAAACAAAAATTGTCGGCAACTGTTCATTGTTGATAAATTGCTGCTAAGGGATTAACACAACAGCAACAGTGGCAGTCGGCAGCAACAAAAAAAGCAACAAAACATTGGCAGCAAAAAGTAGCCGCAACGTCAACAGCTGACAAACGGTGGGGAAATCGAAATGTTATATACATACATACATATGTACTACATTGCAATAGCGTGCGTGTTGTTGCTCTTTGTTATTGCATTTCAAATGTTTTAACTTGCCACATTTCATTGCTATCATCCTGTCAAGGTATTGCTGCTTACAAATGGCAAGCAAATTGTGCACTGTATGCTATTTTTACCAAGTTTGGAAGCTGATTTTTAGTGCTCGTTTTATTTGCTATTTTTTTCTTATTTAAATCACTTTTATGCAGAAAATAACTTCGAAGCTTCAAGTCTCTATATGATCGGGAACTTTCAAAAACATTTATTGTGACATTCCAGATTTCTCAAACATATTTCAAAATAAACTACCCATGATTATGAATTATTATTTTTTTTTTAATCAAAATTATTATTTAATTTTTTTTATTAATTTAATGAATCATTAAAAGTTTTCAATTAAATATAAATAGCTTTTTTCATAGATTCATTTTGTAAGCTCTTAGGTTTCTTACCCCACTGTGCTGTGTAAATGACAAGCATCAAACAGCAATTTCAGAAAATCTCTGCGATTTAGAAAATGGAAATTTTTCTACTTTTTCATACCAACATGCATTCATTCTAACAATTATTGGTGGCTGCGGTGTGCTGGTGGAGGGCAGAATTATTTAAAAAAGTGTTACACTCCATCGTATCTGAGGTATCCCACATCGTTGAAGTTTCAGGAACTTATACTTTTGTGTCGTTCAGCCAAAATGACCACACACCGACGAATACGTTATAAAGGCTTGACTGTCTGAAATGTGGCAATCGGATAGGCAGAGAAATAATTTAATATGACGAATGAATAATTTTGTCCTTATTTAAGGCTTATTTTATTTGATGGAAATGTTTATTATTTAGGGCCTCTAATTTCGAGTAGGTATCATTTCTATATGAAGTTTCCCTTTGTTGTTGTTATAAAGTCATTTCGTTGCACTACATATATATCTGTCGCTTTCTCCCTCACTATCGTCTTGATGAACGTGGGATAAATAGAAGAAACAAAGCTGAAAATCGATCATAAATCTGTAAGGACTATCACTTTATAGTTGGTCCTTTTTTATCTACTGATAATTCCACATTTATTTCCTCTCTTCTTTTCTAATGACATTTTATCTAGCTATAGCTATAGAGTCATCGTTCTCACTTTTCCTTCTCATACTTTTTCGAATCCTTTAATTTTTATCAGAGATTGTTAGAGACCGAAACCAACTGCGAGATAACTGCAAACCAGGTAGTTGTACCCGCTCAAGTCTTCACGTTTGCCCTACGCTTGAGCAGATTTGACAGTCCATTTCGTATCAGCTGGGCCCATTACATGACTTGTTCCTTCTTTCCAGCTTAGCTTTCCAAATATTTTTTTTTTTTTGTTTCTTTGAGTGTACCTATCTAAATATTGCTTCAAACTAGGTATGTAGTAGGTATGTTCGTTTGTAGTTTTTTAGACAGACACTCATAGTCATAGACGATTTGACAATTGGTGCTGCTGTCGTTCGCTTCGGTGAGTCTATGCCAGTTGAGCGAAAGAGTGACACATGTCAGTTGCAGAAAATCAGCCGTAGTTGTCATACAGACAGTGGAACGAAATGCCGCTACAAATTAACGCTTCGTTGCACTTTAGGTACGCTACACTATTTTATGTTTATTTATTCGTGTTACTTTAAATAAGTAGGTGTGAGCAGGCAGCTAGTATATAGTGGTCAACTAAAATGAAGCTTCATAATTTATATGTATGGACGTATATCAGCGAACTGTAAGAATCTTCTTTTATATATTGAAATGCATATTGCGGCATGTCGAGCACTGTGTAGCGGGGATGTTTAAAAAAAAGCTTTTTAAATACTATTTGAAATGGAATGGTCTTCTTTCAGTCAACTTAAGAAGCAGTTTAAATTAAAAAAAAAAATTTCCGCTTTAAAATTTCCTATAAAATTTAAGGAAAAAATAATTTTTCATTCAAAGCTCTCTGGTGAAATACATAAAATTTTCAGATTTCTTTAAATTAAGGCTTTATTAAAAATTTGTTAGTAATTTAATTAAATACCTTTAAGCAGGGGTGGAAAATAAAAGTTATTCTCTTTTCGATCCCATAAAAGTCAGCGGTTAGATAGTGTCCCTGAAGAAAATTATTAAATTTTCTGTTGTCCCAGGTCTTCTAGGATCAATATCCTGGCCACAATTAATTTTTTTGGCTTGTTTTGAAAAAAGTCCGATAATAACTGAAAACCCCGGACTTTTATTTTTTCTCGCAAGCAATAAAAGTTAGCAAAGTCCGAGCTGTCCGATTATTTTTGTCCGGATAAGAATAAAAATCTAGAAATAACTTTTTTCTTCGGACTTTTATTTTAAAAGGAGTAAAAGTCCCCGTCCCTGCGTTTAAGTATTCCGAATTTTTTTTTTTTTTTTTTTCTCTTCCATTCCGCAGTATCTTGAATTACAATGCCGTGTGCTCTAAATACTCACTGCCGCATGACTGACACCTACCAGCCTCTCACTGTTCCAGCAAGCTTCACCTCAGCGAAATCACACCAAGCATTTGTTGGGCAATAATACAAATTAGCCAGCCATTTTTATTTATCATTCGTTTAATTGTTATTATGATTATAATTTCGCATTTGATTTCGCACAGCACGCCACACACACACACACCCATACATTGTTAGCCACCACGCACTTTGTATAAATGTTAGTGTTAGTCATCTATAAAGTGTTAAAGTAAAGCCATTAGAAATTATGTTTGACCAACTTTGCTTTCTTTTGTTTGTGTTTTAGTTTTAATAGCTGTGATTTACCATTACAATGAAATGTCAGTTCTTACGCAAGTTTTAGGATTTTTATTTGTGTTGATTTCATGCGCAAACTTTTAGCGTTAGTCGTTTGCTGAGAGCGAATGCTTTGGCTATACTTCTTAATGTTCATCATCTCATCACTTTTGTTTACTGTAAAATTTTTATTGCTTTATTAATATTTGTGTTTACATTACTTTTAATTTTGTCAAAGCATTTATTATGATTTTTACACTTTATTTACGACAATAAATTTGTATACCTCGAAGGACATGAAATGAAAGAAATCCTTGGAGATGGAGTCACTTAATTTGGTATCTCAGTTGGCTGACTATGACTTGGAGAGGTCTTTTTGAATTCTGATGTAGCATTGGAATATAAAATTTTCTATAATCGTCAAGAAAATTCCTAGGATCGCGGTATTTTTCATATAAAACTAGCGTCGTATAATCGTTTGGTCTATGTCGGTTGGGAAAAATGTCGGTATTTTAATGTATCCGGGTTTGAAAATTTACCTCGAAACTGGCATATGCCGCTTTATCTCAAAGTAAAATAATAAGTATATAGACACTCTCGATTTCAAACGAATTTCCAAAATAGACAGGTCCGTGCGCCCCTTAATGAAGTTTTTTTTAACCAATATTGTATTGCCAGCGGGATCTGAGCTAATGGCGGGCAAGTGTCGAGTTTTTAGCTTAACGAAAAGTTATTCAAAAATCGATAGCAAAATTTCAACTGTTTTTATGCACTTTTCATTTGTCTAGCTCAGTGCGCCACCTAGCGGCCAAAGACAAAAGATTCAACCTAAATAGTTTTATTTAACTGAAATATATTTAAATGTGTTAAAATATCGCATATGTTATAATTTTCCAGTCGAAGGCTTCAGGTTTTCTTTCTGTTGAGACACCCTAATATACATATGTACATAAATATATTATACCAACAACAAAATCACTTCACGCTCTCTAGCTGTCTTACGCACCTCTATTTGCCAATATGCTACCAAAGTTTGGTGCGAGAAAATCTTCAAGGCGTGCGAAAAAACACGTTCGCAAAACTTTTTCAGAAAATTTCTTATGAATTTCGCGCTGCATCAACGCAGTTACATACACACATATATGTATGTACATTTTAAGGATAAAGAAGATAACGTAGAGAATGCCACAACGCAGCTAATTAACGTTAATTTATTAAATCAGTAAGTAAAAGAATGCTGTGGCGTAGCTTTATCAGTCGAAGCTGAGGGGATGATGCGGCTAAAGAGAACGCTAAGATAGAAAAGCAGG
Source organism: Sphenella marginata (assembly GCA_951509765.1). Taxonomy (NCBI): domain Eukaryota; kingdom Metazoa; phylum Arthropoda; class Insecta; order Diptera; family Tephritidae; genus Sphenella; species Sphenella marginata. The sequence continues at coordinate 114,671,235 of OX608079.1, forward strand.
AAAGCAAGGCGTGCGAATTTGTTTAGTGAATGAGTGGGGGAGGGTGGAGCGGTGTGGCAAATGAGATATATTGCAGATACGTAGTATTACGTTTGATGAGCTTAAGTAGAGTACATACATAACTACCAACACAAGCAAGTAAATAAACAGCAAAGTAATTGTTCGCTTGTGTGTGTGTGAGTGTTGATGTGCTTTTAGCTGTGAAAATATGAAAACCGCACGCAGTAATTATTAATTCAATTATTTGAGCGAAAGGACTACCTCTATTATATTAGTGATACATTGATACAAGTTTTTTCTGGGAAGTGCTAAGAAGGAGCATTCAATTAAGTAAATATACTGTGATAATCAAATAGAATCAATAGAGCAAGATAGCAAAATATGAATAAAAGCACAAAAGCACAAAAGCATAATATAAACAATTAAGTTAAATGTGATAGCAATAAAAACAAGAAAGCGAAATCCGAACTACACATAGAGTGGAAAATGTAATTAGCAGCATGGATGAGTTCCGGTGTGAAGCCAGAAGTGGGCTCTTTTACACTAATTTACGAGAACCAGTGAGTTCTTTCTGTGTTCTTAAGTTTTAGCATACCAATATCTGGACAGTATAGAGACTAAGGAAAAATCCATATATAGGTGGCTTTGTAATAATCATAACAAAAATTTTTAAAATATTTCTGATTTTTATAATAACAATAAAAATAGTCTAACAGCCGAATTTCCTATAAGGAACATATCCGCGTTGCAAAGCTTATAAACAACCTTTTCAAAATGCTCATTGAAATTTTTAATTTCTTATCTCATCAGATCCTTATTTCACTTTTGTCAGCAATTAAATAATGTCCTCTTAATTACGTTGAGTAGGCGTTCACACCAAACACAAATACATACACGTCAGCGAATCCGTATGTGTGTAGCTTTGTGTTTATCCTGTTGCAGCGTTCGCGTTTCCTATCAGTCACCATAAAATGTTTGTCACGAAAAGCTTTTGCTGTCGCGCAATACTCCTACTCAGGAAATTCAAAAGATTTTCCTTTGATTTTTACCGTGTTTACACGACACTTTTCTAATTTCACTTACTTTGACACATGCCGTTTGCTCAAGTGCTGGAAAATAGGCACAGCTTCCATAGTGTTAGACAACAGAATATTAAGGCCTTTGAAATCAGCAAATGATAGGAGTTGTTCATGTTAGTAAATTAGAATTCACATTTTTAAAATAAGCTTGGCTGAGTTATCCGAAAGAGCCCGAAAGAATTTTTTGTATTTTTACTTATTGGAAATTTATTTTATTTTATTTTATTTTATTTTATTTTATTTTATTTTATTTTATTTTATTTTATTTTATTTTATTTTATTTTATTTTATTTTATTTTATTTTATTTTATTTTATTTTATTTTATTTTATTTTATTTTATTTTATTTTGTTTTGTTTTATTTTATTTTATTTTATTTTATTTTATTTTATTTTATTTTATTTTATTTTATTTTATTTTATTTTATTTTATTTTATTTTGTTTTGTTTTATTTTATTTTATTTTATTTTATTTTATTTCATTTCATTTCATTACATTTCATTTCATTTCGTTTTATTTTATTTTATTTTATTTTATTTTATTTTATTTTATTTTATTTTATTTTATTTTATTTTATTTTATTTTATTTTATTTTATTTTATTTTATTTTATTTTATTTTATTTTATTTTATTTTATTTTATTTTATTTTATTTTATTTTATTTTATTTTATTTTATTTTATTTTATTTTATTTTATTTTATTTTATTTTATTTTATTTTATTTTATTTTATTTTATTTTATTTTATATTATTTTAATTTATTTTATTTCGTTTTATTTTATTTTATTATATTTTATTTTATTTTATTTTATTTTATTTTATTTTATTTTATTTTATTTTATTTTATTTTATTTTATTTTATTTTATTTTATTTTATTTTATTTTATTTTATTTTATTTTATTTTATTTTATTTTATTTTATTTTATTTTATTTTATTTTATTTTATTTATTTTATTTTATTCTGTATAGCAGTTACTTCCGAAATAATTGCAAAATTATCTACCTCTTTAGACTAAAATAATCTTTCTATTACAAATAAGTCACCTGAAGCACATAAATCAAAATGTCCTTGGATCACCCCCAACTCGAGTGTTCACATAATTGGACACGAGTTCAACCTTAATTTTCAATTGATCAATTATTATGCAATTACAACAAATGCAATCGTGCAAACATTGTAGAAAATTGAAATTTAATAGAAACTCACTCAACATTTCGAATCGAACATGACTAATACGATTCAGGCAAGTCACCAATGGCAGTGAGGGATCTATGGTGCATGTGTACATGTTTAGCCGAGGTTGAAGGTCAGTTAGCGCAAATGTATGAACACAAGTATATTGTGAATGAGCGTATGTAAGTATGTAAGTATGTGTGTATGCATACAATGAACAAAATTGATTTGTTGGAATTTTGCAAGCGACGCAATCAACATTATCAGCATCAATAACTTCGATATCACAACATAAATTGATTTAAACGTAAACGAGAAACGAGAATTCTAAATGTCCACATGCATACATACATAGATATGTGTGTATGTATGTATGTGCTTGGTGCTGTTTTTACCAATGCTAGAAATCAAAGTACTTCCATCAGCAACTAATAGACAAACGTACATACAAAGCTTGTAGCTAGTAAATCCAGCATGGATATGGAAAAGTAAAGTGGAAGGACAATTGTAATCATGAACATGGCTGTATATAGGTTTGTGTGTGTGGCGCTTTAACTGAGTTGCATTGTGAATTGGTCAAGCATAATGTTGCCAATAACCAATGCGTCCAGCAGCAGCAGCAACAACAACAACAATTGTGCCAACTTACTGATTTACAATTGCTACAACAATAATAACAAACAATATTGTGGACCAAATTCCATTGAAGTGCTATCAAATATGTTTATATACATACATACATACAGACTATATATAAAAGTGTATTTGTGCTCCCATTCAACATTGGCTATGGCTTTGTAAACGTGTGCTCTGCCACATAGTCAATGTTATTTGGTATGATGATGATTAAAATTATGCTTAGATTTTGAATTGTGGGAATGCATAAACGAGTTAGACTAAATGACATTCACTCTAGCAATGTGATTACAAACTAATTTTCTACATATTCGCGTATAATGATGACGAAATGCGCGTGGTCAGCGAGCTCAATGGAATGTCGACAGAGAAAGGTGATTTTGGTAGTAAGGTTAAGACTGAAAGGACAGGAAATGTTGGTTTCAAAAAAAAAATTGCATTTCTAATTATAGCAGATTTTTTCGAAAACAACTACTCTTAAAAAGTTATTTTCTGTTTTCGTAGGGGTACTGCAAAGTATAATGAAATATTAAAAAAAAAGAGTTTAGAAAATTTTAGATTTTACAAAATCAAAATAATTACAGATCACCTAAAATTTTTACATAAATTTATCTGTATTATACCTCTGATATACATACAGTACATATGTAGTATCAAAAATATAAGTAGATATAGCATTTTTTTTTTTAACACTGGAGTGCACGCGCGGCCTACTATAGTAGACCATTGGTATATTTTTGTTGATAACTTAACAATTTTGTATGTTAGAGCGGAGTAGTTCCAGGAAAGCCCTATGCATTAAATTTGTCGTCAAGTCACTACCGTGAGAGCTTTCTGCTCGTACACATATTTCTGAAGATTAGCGAAAAAGTCTCGGGACTACCAAAGCAGCAAGAAATCAATCATCAAAAAAGTGGTGCAAAACGTGCAACAAATGGATTTGTCCTTATTAACCGGCTGTGATGTGTTATAAATGTCACAAAAATACGTTTTTGATAAACTTTAATAATGTAAGAAAAAAATTTGAATCATTGGTCTCAAAAGTACAAGTTTTGGTATTTTTTACTTTATAGAACAAAATTGGCTTTAATTTTAAAATGTTGTTTTCTATGGATAAATTAAAGCTTAAATTATTCTTTTAAATAAATATAAATACGCTTTCAATCATTAGTTTCAGTCATATGTAATGAAAAAATTTTGTATTGCTATTTTAAAATGGTCTACCATAGTAGGCCACGCGTGCGTTAGTGTAAAAAAAAAGGCGCGTGTACTCTAGTGTTAAATTAAAAAAAAAATATTTTGAAAACGACTAATGTTAAAAAATTAACTTTTTCGTTTGCGTAGTAATACACAGGCGTGTAATAAAAAATTAAAACAAAACTTAAACTCGAAAATTTTGGATTTTACAAAAAAGAAATTTGGACTAAAAAATTTGGACGAAATTTACAAAAAATGATTTTTTCCTTTCTTTTCAAAAATATAAATTTTGGATATTTCCAAATTTCGTTTTTTATATTTGTAAATTTCTAGTAGAGTTCAGTTAGGAAGAAAAAACTTACACAACTTTGATCACTGAGCAATTATTTTGATGCTAGAGGAATAAATATTTTTGCTTGTATATACTTACAACAAAAAAAACATCGGGTTTTAAATTTAGCTAATCTTCAGGAATGAAATTTCTGAGAAGGGACCAGTGCCCCACCTATTTTAAATATTATTTCGTTTTCTATTTTTACCAGTGTTCGGAGAGTGAATTAAATCAAGACAAACAAATTTAGAGTAATTTTACTTTTATGCTTCGAAATTTTTATACCCAGCGTACTAGTACTAGTACAAGGGTATTGTAATTTTGTCCACATAACGGTACTATGTAACGGCGCAAAATAATCGAGTTAGAGGAATTGATTAAGGCAGCCCGTGTAAGGTACTGATACTAAAGGGAGACATTTTTATTCTCTCACTTTAGTAGCAAAACCTAACCTCCCGCTTCTTCAGCTCCGTGGCTACTCTCACACCATTGGGCTTCAAAACTATTTTCGCGCTTGCCAGAAAGTATATTCCTCGAGTATTTGCCCACCACATCTCATCCATAATTTTTGTAGATTATCTTTTGTTCATATTTAGTTCATCTAAATTTCATTGTGTTCAAAAAATTTTGAAATATTTAAATACATATTCTCATTTAAACAGCTAACTCATTAAATTCAATGCCATGATACTCTTAACAAAAAAATTTACAATTATAAGAGGAAGCTTTAGTAAGAATATATCTTTTATCTGAAAGCAAATTTTCTTTAAGCTCAATATTTTTGTATAATTGACTTGACACTTTCTTCAAAATTTTTAATTTTATTTTACCTCAAGTATCGTCATCACAGCCCTAAAGGCTTGTAGAATTTTTAGTATCATATGAAGTGAGCTAATGAATAAAGTTGTAAAGGGGTTAAATTTATAAGCCAGGCACTGTTACGTTTGCATATTAAAATTGTTTCGTAGTAGTGAAAAGTGTAAAAGAGTTTTCACGCAAGTGAACACACTTAGTAGTTTGTAGCTAAAGAAAATTTTCTCCTCACACATAACAGCTTTAAAAATTCATCATACATCTCCTCATTCCATAGACTGCCTAAGCGCGTATTTACAATTTTAATGTGTTTGAACGTTTTGCGGTTATATCACTTTATTATGCGGTAAATTTTAAATACACGCAAGTGGCTGATACTCGTACGGCAATAAAAGCTGTAGTGAGTGTGTGTGTTTGTAGTAAGTGTTAGCGGTTAGAAAGTAAACAAAACCTAAATATACATACTTCTCACACGGCACGTAGCACACGACACAACAACAACTATCATTCCAGCTAAGATTAAAACACTTGTCAACATTGACACCAAAATTGGTTTCATTAACGTGCGTCTGCTTAATTGTTGCTTCTACTTATTTTACATATGTACATCCTTCGAACACATATATCACATATATGTTTGTTAGTTTGTATATGTGTGAATAGTGAGCTTGTACGCGCTCAATTGCTTCCGTTGCATTAATTAAATATAAATACCTTTGTAAGTATGTGTGTGTGTGTGTGGTTGAATGTAAAATGTATGTGAATGTCAAAGCGATTAAGTAAAGTAAACTGCCTTGTTGTTGCTTGTAAGTTGTTAAGTATGCAAGTAAACTTATGTATTTAACTTGACTACTTCTACACATTTGCCTAAACAGACTTGTTGCATTGTTGGTATCTTACTGTGAGATCTCGTGCATTCAATATTAGATGATTAGAGTTGTTGCTAGAAAGCAAGTTGTTAACATACCACAAAAACTACAAATCGATTTTTAATACCTAGTTTAAATTCTTATCGTGGAACCAGGTAATAATAACCAAAGTTTATTTGAGAAAGATTTCAGGAAAGTGTTTTTAATAGTTTCCTTAAGTCTTAAACTTTTTAAAATGACATTTCCAAAAAAAAAAATGTTGAATTATAAGAGCTTTTTTATTTTTTATGAAAAAATTTAAAGCTTTCCAAATAAATAAAATATATTAAAAAAGCTCATCGAATTCAAAATTTGTATGGAAATGTCATTTTGAAAAGCTTTATAAAAGGAAAAGTTGTTAAATAGTTACCTTAAGTCTTAAACATTTTAAAATGACCTTTCCAAAAAAAATTGTTGAATTATGAGAGCTTTTTATTTTTTATGAAAAAATTTAAAGGTTTCTAAATAAATAAAACAAATAAAAAAGCTCTTCCAATTCAAAATTATTATGGAAATGTCATTTTGAAAAGCTTTATAAAGCAATTTAATTTTTTATGAATATGAGGTGATTTTTTACTAATATTTTTGGAAAAAAAGCCAAAACTTTCTATAATTTCATTGAGTAAGCTTTAATTATTAATTGATTTTCAGCTTTAAAAGCAGTATTTTGATGTAAGATATTTAAGTTCTTGCATTCTTAAGTCTCTAAAATGACCTTTCCAAAAAAAAATGTTGAACAATAAGAGCTTTTTTAATTTTTTCTAAAAAATTGAGAGCTTTCAAAACAAATAAAATAAATAAAAAAGCTCACCTAATTCAAAATTTTGATGGAAATGTCATGCGCGCCTTTTTTTTAATGATATTTTTAGGAAATGTAAAAAGAATTGGTAAGCTTTCTATAATTTTGTTTTGCAAGTTTCAATTACTAATTGATGTTCAGCTTTAATACCTTTATGTTGCTGTAAGATATTTTAATTATATTATGTCCTTGTATCTGCGCAAGAGAAAAAAATGTGTTATAATACCATAGTTAATCAATAATTCTTTGAAAATAAGGAAAAACCACCAAATCCAAATAGCACGAAAATAAGATATCACCATCATTTTACTCTTCGTATATATGTAAATCCCTTATTATACAAGCTTATACGGTTCAAAAATTATGGATTTTGTGGTCGAAAGCTTTTATGTCTATTCCGTACATTTACAATACAATTTAAGATTTCAAATTGCTCCACTGAAAAACTTAAAAAAATTTCTTTGGTTTTTCCCTTATTGCAACGGAAATATTATTAACTGGTCTTAAGCTCGTTAACTTAGAAAAATCTACTTGTTATATTACAAACTAAAGTAAACTTAAAATTCGTAAGACTAATTTTTTGGACCTAATACAATCACAAAAATATGTATCTCATAAGTACATACTTTAAAAACCAAAAGCCAAACAGAAAATGCAGATTTTTAAAATAAATGTAGATTTTTTTTCCTCTTAACACTTAATTTTTTTGGGCAAATATTTGGGTTATTAAATTTAAAAAATAAAATAATAAAATAAAATTAATTCAGCACCGATATTTTGAGTATCGATTACGATGGAAAAATAATATCACTCATACGCCCCAGTCACCTCTGCATACATATCTGGTACACAAGACGCTTGGACCTGTTAAACCACATACGTTTAATCGAAAGCTTTCTTAAAACTTTTCTCCGACGGCTTTTTTAAGCACATCTTCTTGCATTCATCACTCAGGTATCTTTAGCAGGTGTGCAAACGACGATTAGCCAATCATAAAAATTATTTAGTTAACCAAGTGAAACACCTACAAAATAGGTGCAACAGAGAAAACCATAAGCTCACAAACGAGTGAGAAAGCGATAAATATGAAAGTAAACAACCACCAAAGCAAATAAATTTTGTGGTTTTTACATTTGACATTCATACATTAGCTTGGCATTTGTTGTTGCTATTGCAATGTGTTGCACAAACCTGGCAGTAAAGGTAAGAACATACAACTGATTTGACCCGCTTTTGACTGAAAAGGATAGAAGAAGCAAACAGGTGCATGCAATAAATCAAATTTCTATGCATTTTGTTGTTGTTTTATACCTTTGGCAGTGGGAATTGACAAATGAGCGGTGAGCAACAGAGCAGAGCGATGCAAAAGGCAATAATTTCTGCTACAATTTGAGAGTGCATGCAACTATTGCTGTTGTAATATAATGTCAATATTTTTTAAGCTTGATTTTACGAAAGGCAGGTGTTGCCAATATTGAACACACATGCATACATAAAGCCACTCATACAAAATAACTGCATGCAATAATTGAGTGTTGTTGCTTTTCTCTTCACATAACAAACTGCAATTGAGAGCGCATACCGAAATTTGACGCATGCGCAATCAAAGCAAGTTAACAGGGTTGTAAGTTGTTCATTATTCCTGTAAAAAAGTTGACAAGCAAAAATTAGGATGTCGGTGGAGTGATACTATTAAAATAGCTTTTCGGTAGTCCCTTTTTCTAACAAATACTTTAGTGTTTATAACTTCTTTATAAAAAAAAGATTTTAGTCTCTTTTAGCAAACTAATTATGTACGTCTTTACGTCTGAGTGGTTCTCGCAACTAAATAATGAGTGGCGCTGTTTCTCTAATTTTAGTTACATTTATACTCCGAATTTTTTATGTTACATAACATTTTCGGAATCAACGAAGAATATTTATGTTAACAGAATGGACAATTCTATTATTTTGTTCATTAAAAGCATTTTTGAGACAGCTATTAAATTTAAATGTAAAAGCTATTATTTCTCTGCACCAAAAGAGAATTTCGAAATTTATGATCGGTCTAATCTAGATGGAAATCGATTCCACACTCGTAAATTTTCAAGAAATTTCTCTGGAACATTTTTGGTTCCTTCCTTGTGACGAAAAACTAACGATGAGCTGCATGAACTTACAAAAAAAAAAGCTTTGTATTGGCTACTCAACTGCCGTCCTTGTACTAGTAAGAAACCGTCATTTTAGTTTTTAGTTATATTATAAATGTAGTACCTGGGTGAACGAGACTTGCTCGGTATTTTTCGAATTTGCCGCATAATCTTACTTACCATGAGCATAAATTTCCAAAATAGATTTCCAAAATATCGAACACTAACCACAAAAAGTCACTTAACATACTTTGGCGACACCTGTTGTGTATTAAATATTCTGGTTGGTATACGGCCCAAAATACCTTTCATTTTATACAAATATTGCCATATATTGCTTAATATTTAAAAAAAAATCGGAGAGGTGGCAACCCTCTAAGCTTCTTTTAGTGGCAACAGCCAAGTAGAAAATCATAAAAGGAAGCATACTATCCATCTACCAAATTTCGTCGAAGTCGGTTTAGCCTTTCCCGAGATAGTGGTCGATATCTAAAGGAATAAATAAAACGCGTTTCGGTGGCAACCCTAGGTGGCAATCCTATTCGAAAATATTTTGGTTGGTATACGGCCTAAAATACCTTTCATTTGATACCCACAATGCCATATATTGCTTAATATTTAAAAAAAAAAATGATGTAGGTGGCAACCCTGTGAACCACCCCAAGTGGCAAAACCAAAGTAGAAAATCTTAAAACAAAGCATGGTACTTATGTACCAAATTTCATTAAAATCGGTGAAGTCGTTCGTGAGATAGTAGTGGATATACAAATATACAAATATACAAATATACAAGAATAAGTCGTTTAAAGTTATAAGATATTAAATAGAATTTTCTAAAAAAAAAACATTTTGCAACTAATGACCTTTCCAGTTTTAAATTTGATTTTTGGCAAAAAAAAAATTTGTGTAGTATAAAGTTTTTAAAATCGTTGACTTATGATAAGCCCTCTCCGTAGCTTTAAAGTACCTATTACAGCCACTTTACAAATATTTCATAACCTTGCCACGCCTATAACATTTTTTTAAACGCTTTAGTATTCATACATCTTTACTCTTAATTTATTTTATTTTATTTACATTTTTTTATCATCGAAATTATACAGCCTGCTCTCACCTAGTTTCATCTTAAAACTACCATATAATGAAAATCTGTGGCAGGCTTCCCTTCTTCAGTGTGACCTAAGTTTGAATAGTTGAACTGTAGCAAGCTGACAAAGGACTATCAGTTCTGTAGTTTTAATATATGCTTCACCTAAGTGAGTGCCATTTGAAATAATTGAACTTAATTCCGACAAATTATTAATATATTACAAAATGGCGGCAGTGTACTAATACATATATCTTGAAAACTTCGGGACCACTTTGTGTTCCGAAAATTAGTATTATTTTGAATTTTGTTCATAAGTCGTTAACTGCTTGTGAAAAAATGGGCAATTTACAAAATTGTTTTTTTTTTTTTATATGATTAAGTCCTTGAAATATATTATTAAAAACCCTCTCACATGTTTACTTAGTGAATTATCTCGTATAACTTTTAAAATTTAGAATTCTAAAAAGTTTGCCTTAAACAGGATTTAAAGCCTTAACCAAGGCAATCAATATTAATTAAAATAATTGGTAATCAACTTGGAAAAGGTTAACAGCTAGTTATAGCTTTTTATTATTAAATATTAAAAGATCTTAAAACAAAACATTATAAAGAAAATCAGAGCAACATGAAGGAAAGAAATCAAATGCAGATAAATTAAAATTTTCTTATTTTCGCTGTTTAGTGGCCATTTCCATGAGACATCTACTTACCTTAGTCTTCCTTGCTAACTTTCACTTGGCGGATTAACGCAATTTCCAAGAACTAGATACTTGGTCACTCATTTAATAAAACAACAACAACAAAAGAAAGAAAAGTGGTACATCATCAACGCTACAACAGACTGCCATTCCTACACAAATGCTACGCAAGCTGCTTAACAACAGAACAATAAGCAACAATGTGGGGTTATACACGTAGACTTCTTCTATGTATGTATGTATGTAAATATGAAAGTGAATGAGCGTAATTGTATGTGTGTTACTGCTTCTCCTGCTGATGTCTGGGGTAAAAGGAAGTGTACAAGGAAACTTGGCGCCAGTCTGTCGTCTGTATATTACGTTGAATTACTAAGAAACATTATTTTATATGTAAAAACTAGACGTGTTTATGTATTTGTTTGTGTAGGTGTATGCGTGTTTTAATGTGTATATGTAGTTGTTCACATTTCTATTAAGCGTTGATGATGTTTCATCTTTTCATGGTAAAAACTCACGTAGCACTATAATATGTCATCAACGTAAGAGTAACAAATGCCACATTAAGTAAATAGAATGTCTGAAGAGGCAGACAAAAGGTGCACACATGAAGAAGCACATACCTACCAATACATACATACATATTTACTTGTAGTTATGCGTAGAAAAAAGTGTTTATATAAGAGTGAACATGGAATGACTAACGATAACTTTTGGGTTTTTGGCGTGGAAGAGAGGGAACGCACACACGCACACATGGATATCTTTTAGGTTGATCTCACCGTTTGACCAGAATATGAAAGCTTTATAGCATTTAAGTGGCTTTCTGTAAATAACAAACTATTCCGAAAAAAAATTAGCCGAAAACTAGATTTTTTTAACTCAGCTCAATCTAGTCCGAAAAAGGCCAAACATGCACTAAAAAAACTCAAGTATTTTTCCAACTTTTCAGAATCATGGTTAAGGCAAACAGTAAACAACTTTTTTTTGAAGTTTTGTTGGTTTTATTTTTTCTATTATTTACTTTATTATTTAAAATTTTAATTGAATAGAAAATGGAATTTTAGAGACATATTTCGCAAGGTGCTGTTGCAAAAAAACTAACGCCGAATGTCGCAAACCTTTTTTAATCTAATCATAAGACAGTTTTAAAAAAATTTAAGTTCGTCGTAAATAATCGAAAATTGCAAAATGATAGACCTTTAAAAATTTATAACTTCTGAAACTTTACAAAGTTAAAAAACAAAAATTCGAGTATAGTTTAAAAAAAAAAAAAAACAGAAAAATAAAGATTTATTTTCTTTATTCCACTCTAATATTTATAAATATATTTTCGACATTGTCTACGTATTCGATTTTTACTTACCATTCAATGAGCCTGAAGTACCACCTCCTCTGTTGTCATCAGAATTTTATTTGACTTATTTCTCAGATCCACGTACAAACCTACCTATGTATGTGTGTACATTTACAGACATGTTCATACATATGTTAGCATAAATCTTTACTGTTAATAATGTTGCTAGTTGATGGTATGATTTTTGTCTACTTTCTTCTTCGTGTTTGCCCATCAAAGTTGTTGTAGAGTCATCGTTTGCTACGCACTATTAATTTTGGGTTATAAATTTAATATTTTATTAACTCAATCAATGCTTATTACTTATTATTAGTGAACTTGAGTAATAAAAATTGTCGGTTAATAGATAATACATAAAGACAACGTTTGGTTGTTTTTTTTTAAATACCCAACAAGCAAAGGAAACAAAACGTAATGTTCATTAAATTTGTATTTATAATGCTCAAAATTCAAATGGTATTATAAATTTTGACCGAGGCTTCACCTATTTTCTAAAATTTGTTTACAGATCCTAGAAGACTCCTCCTTCTTCATTTTGAAATACATCTCCATCTTATTATAAAAAGCAGTCCACCCTACTCCAAGCAACATAAAATTCCACAAACTACAGTCAAAATTTTCTTGAACTCGACTTCCTTTCACGGAAGTTGACGTTCATCAAGTACTTTCTTATGCAAGAAATTCAATGTCTGAGAAATTTGCATAAACCATAATGCCAGGCGTAAAGCTCATTAGCATGAGTAATTATGATAAGCATTAAAACGGCTCTCAACACCTACTTAGTGACATGCTTAGCAGGTGATTTCCCATAGGCAGACACAGCTATAGTGATTATGACAGCAACAAAAACAACAATGGCATTTAAAGTGAAATTTCACAAGCCGTTGCCACGTAATAAATTACCACAAAGTGTGAGTATACGTGCCCAGTAGCAAAACTAATTAGGTGTGAACTAAATCAAAACTGGTATGAATAAAAATAAAATAAAATAAAATAAAATAAAATAAAATAAAATAAAATAAAATAAAATAAAATAAAATAAAATAAAATAAAATAAAATAAAATAAAATAAAATAAAATAAAATAAAATAAAATAAAATAAAATAAAATAAAATAAAATAAAATAAAATAAAATAAAATGAAATAAAATAAATTAAAGTAAAATAAAATAAAATAAAATAAAATAAAATAAAATAAAGGAAAATAAAGGAAAATAAAATAAAATAAAATAAAATAAAATAAAATAAAATAAAATAAAATAAAATAAAGTAAAATAAAATAAAATAAAATAAAATAAAGTAAAATAAAATAAAATAAAATAAAATAAAATAAAATAAAATAAAATGAAATAAAATAAATTAAAGTAAAATAAAATAAAATAAAATAAAATTAAATAAAATAAAGGAAAATAAAATAAAATAAAATAAAATAAAATAAAATAAAATAAAATAAAATAAAATAAAATAAAATAAAATAAAATAAAATAAAATAAAATAAAATAAAATAAAATAAAATAAAATAAAATAAAACAAAAATAAAACAAAATAAATTAAAATAAGATAACATAAAGAAATTTAGTTAAATTTGTTTTCAGTTTCAACTCAGGACCCTAAGATTTTTTGCCAAATTTTTTTTTTTTTTTGTTTGGTACATATTAATCTTTTTCAGACTAGTTTCAGAAGAGTTTGGAAGTTCAAATAACAAACTAGTGCTTTTACTCACAGCTTTAGGATTTCACTGCATTGCACATTTGCATACTTGAATGTAGACACATACATACATATGTAGGTATGTACCCAGTAGGCCACCGAAGGTGGAAATCATGAATACTTTCAGCCTTACTCTTCACCAGCGGAGCATAACAACTTCCATGACTTTTCCCCATGACTAACGCACGGCGATGGCCGCCTTCGCATGAATGACTTTGTATAGTACAAAAAGGAATGAAGAGTGATAGTTCGGAAATAATCGTGCGTACATGCTAATATAGCTGCCTTTTTCATTTGGTTGTTATGATACATACGTTAGGTGGAAGGAAGGTAAGATAGTGAGTATACGAACGAGCTCAGTATATAACTCCTTCATACCTGAAAATAGCAGCAGACCTCACTTCACAGCTGCCAGTTTCATGTACTCGTCAGTAGCTCTGACCACACGCGCAATTTTTTTTTATAACATTAGCGCTTACGACCCTTTTTATCACTGAAATCAGGTTTAAAAAAATCATTTTTCGCAATCATATTTGTTACTGCTTTTGTATCCGACATCTTCCTAAAGATCCTGAATTCGTAGCTGCTCACAGCCTTACTTTGTCATCTGATAACTTCGGCTTCTCCTACTTTAAGCTGCTATAGTAAGGTGGAAAATGAGATACTCAAAAATGTCATGACCAGCTAACACATTTTAGCAGCACCTGCGATGAACCTAACAAAATCATGCATGCTGGAATGAATTACACAAGTAGGACCTAACGAAAATTCCTGGTGGGTATGAGCTGTACGCATGTTTGTGTGTTTGTGTGTGTGTGTAAAATGCGCTTGATTTAGTGACATTGTAGTAGACTGCCGGCACTAATTACCGCACAATTTGTGGTTTAAAATACCTCGGTTCGCTTGATTTGTGAGTCAATTAAAGTCAAAGGCAAACGACCAACCACTGCCTACAAGTGGAGCAACAACAATAACAAATATGTTTCTATGTTACTGACAGTAGGCGTGTGCCTGTCGTAGAATTAACCAATGAACTACTTAAGTTAGTGAGCTGTTAATGTACATACATATGTACAAGCAAATATTTCTCACCTACAACAATGAGATATGTAAGGAGCTTGTGTGTGGGTGTTTGTATATTGTGTTAGGGGTTACGATTAAATTCAGTCTTTAAAGTTCAGCACTGCGTATGAGTGATATTTCTCAATTTCTTTAAAATTATTAAAAAAAAAATCCATGCCGATACTCATAATTATGTATGTACAAATCAGACCTGTTTAATATTGTTGACCGAATTGATTACAAATTATTGTGCATTTTTAAAGATTATTTTCCAAATAAATTAAAAATAATCACAAAAATTCATGATTTTTTAATGATTATTAAAAAAAAATCAAAAATAATTAAACTAATCAAAAACATTTTTTTATGATTACTGTTGATTATTTTTGATTTTTTTTTTTTTTTTTTTTTGATAATCAAAACCTGTTTTTGATTATTTTTGATTTTGTTTGATTATTTTTAATTTAATTGGAAAATAATCTTTACAAATGTTCACTAATTTGTAATCAACTTGATTATTTTTAATCATCGTGAAAATATCATGATTTATTTTTTTAATTTTTTTTATTATAATCAATTAATAATTGCGTTTACTTAAAAAACAATTAAAATAATCATTACCAATTAAAAAAGTAGGCTAATCAATTGATTACTAAATAACTAATCAAATTTAACAGGTCTGGTATAAATATATGTACATATTTCATGAATGGCTATAATGTCATCTACTCTTATCTAAATGAGTAGTTAAATTATTTGCTACCACCCCACACTTTCTCAAAAGCTAACACCCACTTTTCAAGCTAAACTTATAGCTAAAACGTCAGCCGCAGTTGCAGTTAATGACTCCAAAAGCAGTATCAGGCAGGTGGGTGTTTCTCCCACATTCTCCACTTTTTTTCATGCGTGAACTTTGTTAATTCATTTTGGTTTAAAATGCAGTGAGCACAGGAAAACTTTTCACTCCACAAATGACTCTCACTTTTTATGCAAAAACAAAAAAAAAAAAACTCAGCATCATCACTTAAAGCAAGCCAACAAGTAGTTTGAGGGGTTACCTTCTCACTCGCATATGCTTCACCTCCAGCTGATAACGCCAATTATACAGCATCTCCAGCACTCTAAAGCCTCTCCCCTCACACTCATGCCGTCTTGCGTAATCATCACATCATTTTGTGACTTCCTTACTCCTCATACTCACTCATACTTCCACACCTTTCGTTGGTGACATTAGAAATCAATTTCATTTTAATGAAGTTGTCGCATTCTTAAGTTTATTAAGATTAATGAGTGAAATGAAAGCGTGCATATTTTTGTTTTTGTATGATGACATCACGATTGTTGAAATTAACTAGCATTATTGTTACAGTTAGTGTTGTTGTTGTTGTTAAGTAAATTCCTTATGTAAATTACCTTATGATTACGCGTACGTGTCTTTGTATACATCAAGTGACTTTGTCAAGTCATCGCATCTCATTACTGATGTACGTACTGATGTACTAAGTAGAATATCCAGCTACTTACTTCCTATTCACAGTTTGCATGACAAGTGAAATTTTGGTGAGGTATTTTAGATTTTGGTTTTTTTTTTTCCTTTCTTTTTTGTCGAAATTTAATTACTGAAATGATACTTTGACTTTTGTTGTTGTTGTTGTCTGTAAGAGCTTTACTTTTTAGTTAAACAAAAACACTGTTGCGCTTGTTTATTTCGGCATTAAGACGTGACTTTGATTAATTAATAGTTAATGCGCCAAAATGTATTGATTGGAAAATAATATAATGAATATTAATAGTTGAAAACAATTAGAGCTCGAAAAATGTTAAATAATTTGAATTTGATAATTTTAAAAGTACTTTTGTAAGCGACAATGGATTTGATATAAGCAGAAGAGTTTTGAAATGTTTGTACCTTAAATTCCTGCTTTCACTCAGCTCCTCAATACTTAAGATTATGCAGACTTGTAGCCCAATTAATTTTAGTACAAAGTGTAAGTAAAAAATTGCTCAATATTTTCTTGAAATTTTCAGAATTTTTTCAACGGGTGGGTTGAGTGTGTACAGCGCATGAACAAAATTTATCTTTGTTTGAAAGAAAATTTTGAAGTAAAAATTTTACAAACTAAACGAAGTTTTTGATCCAATTCATACTGGCACATTATACTTAAATGGATTGGCCTACAAAAATGTGTACTCAAAAAATGTCTTGAAAATCTGGGTAAAAATATTTAAATTTTAATGGCCATTGATTAAATTATTTTGAGGTCACTAAACATTTTTTTGAATATTTGGCAACCCTTTTATTTAACTAATATTTTATTGCTCATCTGCTGCTAAATCCTCTCATGTGACCATACAATTTTAAAATCAATTTGACCATAGAGTAAAATAAATTGTCAAAAAAAAAGTTGTCACCTTTTTACATAAATAATTACTCATTATTATTTAACTATGCATCCGGCCACACTGTTTATAAATTAAATTTAAAAACAGGGACTCTGTGCAGTAAAAGGAGGGCAACCCCTTTTCTAAATTATTTCAACATATATTATTTATTATCATACATCAACGAACAAAAATCCAAAAGTAAATTGCGTGAATAGCTAACTTAACTAGTCCTTATAGAAATTAAATCGTATTTTTTTCTACCCGGTAACCACTTACATATAAAATCTCCAATTTAAAAATAAAAATAGTTAGGAAGAACCCAGAGGCATATGTAAGTAAGTTTATGAAATACTCTTCAGTAAGCTCCGTAAAGTGCGCAGAATTATAATAATACTTAGTTATGCTAGGTGATCCTGACCTTAGAAATTGAAATTTTAAGGAAACCACATTTTTTATATAAAATAGAAAAGGGTGGCAGTACAATTTGATGTGAAACAACGGTTCATTTCGGAGTGATTATAACTCTCGATGCTTTCATTTATAATTCACGAAAAGTGCAGAAGTCGAAAACGTTAATTTGGACAATAATTTCCCTGTTAGTACCTTCAAAAGGAAAAAAGAAAAATAAAAAAATAACAAATAGAAAATGACTGCAACTGCACTTTTACAGACGATTTCGTTTAATGCCACCTTCAAATTTTTTTTACGATTTTCTTAAATGCCAGCAATGCATTTGCAATGGCATTTAGCAAAGGTTGGACTATGAAATGTGAAGACAAGACAACATCCAACATGTGGCGCAACCAAGTCAAATACTAACAACGACAACAACAACATACACATTAATAGCAACTCGAAGTCCATTAGCCAAGAAGTCAACGTCGAAAGCACAGAAACGTAAACATTTAATGCCCAACAAAAGGTAATTGCACGGAAAATGTATTAAAATGAAAAATTAAAGAATGGAAAAGTAAGGTTGAAATGAAAACGCAAATGTTAGTCAGCTATGAGTGAGTGAACTCAGGCATGAGGGGTATGAGTTAATGAAGTTGTAAGTAGGGAAATGTGGAGTTCACGCAGCAACCACTTAGTTCACAATTAAGTGAGAGTTGAAAGATCAGCACATAAAAAGAGGAACACAAAAAAAAAACGTTTCGGTATTCCATGGCAGCTTCAGGATTCGGGCTTGTGTTGGACAGAGAAAATTATGATCTTAAATAAAATTGACGAAGAAGAAGGCAAAGCTCTGTTATAAAAAATTTAAATATGTTACGTCGAATCTCAGGCATATTCCCAAATCACTAAAATACTCACTCACAAACGCAGTCCGCATGCATATTTGCCAAATAGTCCTCATACGATCTATTTTTGTTCGCTAGACACGAATACAATTTTTTGGCATTTTTTTTTATTGGTGTCACGCTCGCTGATTGACAGTTTGACATTGCTGGGTGGACACTTATCAACAAATAGCACCTGAAAGGTGCTTTTAACGGTATTCCTTGTGCGAAATTCCTCAATCACAACAAAAAAAAGAAAACTTAGAAAATTGAGAGACAAGCAATTGGCATTTGTTAGCATACACTTGACCGAACAAGACGCCGAGTGACGTGTAAATCAACTAAAATTACTAGATGCTAATTGCATTTAATGCTAGAAAAAGTGCAAATAAGATAGACAAGTGTTCATGATATGTATGTATGTAGATGCGAATGCAGACGTCTATGGCAACTGAAACGCAAAAAAAATTTTTTTTTTAAATTTAAGAAACACTAAGTGCATCGAAAGTTCTATGTTATTTTGTTTATTGCGTTAATTGATAACAAATTAAGGTAAGTGGAACAGCTTTCGTAGCAATGAAATTCGCTAATGCATGAACAATTTTAGTGTGCTAACGCATTAACAGTTTTAGTATCAATGGAACTCGCTCACGCATTTACAGTTTTAGTAACAATGGGTTTTACTTGTCGAGTTGCAAAAATAGTGTTATTGATAAACATAAAAATGTATTTCTACTTTCAATGAGTACGACCGCTAATCTGGGGTATTTCATCCAGTTTTTACGAAAAAAAATTTAACATGTCATCTTGTAAAATCTTTTGTGAGTGTCCAAAAATTTCAAATAAATTTCAATTTTAAAATAATTTTCCGTTACAGTGCATGCTAATTTTCAAAAATCTTATTTAAATTGTTTTGTTAGTGGACTTGAAAACACTGTTTACGCTCTTATTGATTTGTTTTCTACTTTTTAGGAGCAGCTGTTTACTTACCTCGCTTACAGTGCCACCCAAACTTTCGCACCACTGCTACTCAAACTTCTGCTTTCATGATACAGAGCCACTAAAACTTTCTGATTACTATTATTGGTGCAACCTGAAGGAGAATTCCATGGCTAATCTTAAATTTTGTGAGGGGGCAAGAATTGTTGTTAAATAATCGATGGAAAGGGTGCCACTTACGATGTCTTAAGTGGAAGATGATTGATGTGATTCTCTTTAAAGTATTCAAAATTCTTTCGATATTTAACTCTGCCGGGTCATCGACAACATACGCAGAAATTTGACTAGCACTTCTCCATACTTTTCGCACGACAAATATCATAATCGGTGCTTATAATGAAATTTATGAGAAAAAATTATCCCTATCCCAAAATTTTATGATATATTTCTAGATCACTCTTCTGGATACAAACATATGTACATATGTATGTATGTAAACCTAATCACATAACTCAATCAACAAAAGCAAACTGTTGACTTTTGCTTTTAAATAAATTTCTTCATTTTAACATTTAAACTTTTACACATTAATCAAGTTGAGGCAACCTGAAATATGCTTTGGGAAACACTTAGCACTTCATACTAAAATAACGTTCAACACATGAACATAGATACATACATATGTATGTATGTATGTACTCGTATGTATGTTTGTATAACAATAAGTTTATCCGACTTCTACCCACTTCTATGCCACTAAAGTTGAAAAGTGCCTGTCATCATTTAGTTATTCTTGCCTGCCGTGGATTGTATTTATGTTGTTATGTTGCTAAATATGAGTGAGTGTTCATATGTATATAGATACATATGTATTTAGTACATACAACATACGGTAAACCAACAAAGCCGCACAAGGTGGCACCGACTTACATTAGCCCAACATCTTCTGCTGGTTTTAGCAACAACAATACAACTGTCAACGCTTGCTAAAGAGGCGAATGCGGGTGGGTATGCTTTCTGCCAACTGTTGATGTTGCTGTTGCTGCTTTTGACATTATCACTCTTAGCTTTGAATTTCAACATTTTGATACACTTTTTAATGTGACGTTGTTGAAAAGTTGTAGTAAAAATATGAAAAGTCATCGCGTTTAAAATTTGGAGAGAGAGCAAAGTTTTGAAAAGCGAAATGTTTAATGTGGGCATGAAAGTAACGGGATCAAGTGCTTTTTTGTGTGCCGAGAGGAAAATTTTAAATAAGGAAGAAACCTCTGAAACGAGGCACTTGAATATTGAATTTTTTTAATCAAAAAAAAAAATAAACAAAAAAAGTTTAGCTTCCTTATTTTTTTCATAAGTCGCTAAGTGATTGTGGAAAAAACATCGGCTCATATGATTTTCAAAGTAAAATTCTAGTGTTTAGAAAACATATCGCAAATAAACTTATGGTTTTTTTAAATTTTTTTTTTTTAGTTATATTAATTTACTATAGGAACTGCTGAGTCGGCCAACGAATGGCTGGGAGTCCTCTTGGAACATTGCCGTTTATTGTTTTTTTTTTCCTCAGACGCTTTTTGCTTTATATATCCTCTAGAATCTAATTTAAATAAGTTCCATCTGGTCAAGAATAAATTGCTTTTGTGTCAAGCATTTAATTAGATATATGTATACGAGCTAGTACAAGCTTTTATTCGTATGTCATTTAACTTAAAAGTACAAGTTACTCAGTCTAAAGCACAAGGTTGCAATAAATCAAGTGAAGTGAATGGATGCCTTTCAACTTTAAAATAACAAAATGTTGTGACAAAAATATATGCAAATAAATAGAAAATAAAAGAGAACAACTGGATAAATTCGGAAGGGGGAAAAAAATATTTTTAAAACTACAATGAATTGGTGAGCTAGTTGGGATGAAAACAAAATATATTTTAACACTACAATGAATTCGTTGGGCCTACAGTATATGGTAGATCAGA
>OX608079.1:114700559-114765559 GCA_951509765.1 Sphenella marginata
TACAAAATGTGTACTCAAAAAAGTCTTGAAATTCTGGGTAAAAATGTTTAAATTTTAATGGCCATTTTTTCAATATTTGGCAACCCTTTTATTTAACTAATATTTTATTGCTCATCCTGCTGCTAAATCCTTGCATGTGACATATTAAATTTTACAATCAATTTGACCATAGAGTAAAATAAATTGTCAAAAAAAAAAGTTGCCACCTTTTTACATAAATAATTACTCATTATTATTTAACTATGCATCCGACCACACTTTTTATAAATTAAATTTAAAAACAGGGACTCTGTGCAGTAAAAGGATGGCAACCCCTTTTCTCAATTATTTTAACAATATTATTTATTATCATACATCAACGAACAAAAATCCAAGTAGTAAATAGCCAATAGCCAACTTAACTAGTCCTTATAGAAATTAAATCGTATTCTTTTCTACCCGGTAACCACTTACATATAAAATCTCCAATTTAAAAATAAAAATAGTTAGGCAGGGGAAAGCTATTTATGAACATCTGGTAACCCTTTTTATATAGTTAATAAAGTGAGTTTAATAAATTCTTTCTTTTCCAAAGGTTTTAACTTTAAAACAAGAGATTGCTCCAAAGTACAATACAAAATAATTGTAAAAATCTCAGTACCGAAAAGGAAACCCACTGGCTCTTCAAATGCAGCTTTAAGAAAGAATTTCTTAGAAAATAATAATTATGTAAAGCCTGAGAAGTATACCCTTTTTGGGTCTTAAATTTCTCATTTTAGCGTTCTGAAGTGGGAAAGAGTAGTCGAAGCTTCGTCTGGTAAACTTCTGTCAATTCTTATATAGGAAGAACCCAGCGGCTTATGTAAGTAAAAATAAGTTTATGAAATACTCTTCAGTAAGCTCCGTGAAGTGCGCAGAATTATAATAATACCTATGCTAGGTAATCCTGACCTTAGAAATTGAAATTTAAGGAAACCACATTTTTTATATAAAATGGAAAAGGGTGCCAGCACACTTTGATGTGAAACAACGGTTCATTTTGGAGTGATCATAACTCTCGATGCTTTCATTTATAATTCACGAAAAGTGCAAAAGTCGAAAAAGTTAATTTGGCCAATAATTTCTCATTTAGTACCTTCAAAAGGGAAAAGGAAAAGTACAAAAAAAATAAAAAATAGAAAATGACTGCAACTGCACTTTTACAGACGATTTCGTTTAATGCCACCTTCAAATTTTTTTTACGATTTTCTTAAATGCCAGCAATGCATTTGCAATGGTATTTAGCAAAGGTTGGACCATGAAATGTGAAGACAAGACAACATCCAACATGTGGCGCAACCAAGTCAAATACTAACAACGACAACAAAAACATAAACATTAATAGCAACTCGAAGTCCATTAGCCAAGAAGTCAACGTCGAAAGCACAGAAACGTAACAATTTAATGTCCAACAAAAGGTAATTGCACGGAAAATGTATTAAAATGAAAAATTAAAGAATGGAAAAGTAAGGTTGAAATGAAAACGCAAATGTTAGTCAGCTATGAGTGAGTGAACTCAGGCATGAGGGGTATGAGTTAATGAAGTTGTAAGTAAGGAAATGTGGAGTTCACGCAGCAACCACTTAGTTCACAATTAAGTGAGAGTTGAAAGATCAGCACATAAAAAGAGGAACCAAAACAAAACGTTTTGGGATTCCATGGCAGCTTCAGGATTCGGGCTTGTGTTGGACAGAGAAAATTATGATCTTAAATAAAATTGACGAAGAAGAAGGCAAATAAAAAATTTAAATATGTTACGTCGAATCTCAGGCATATTCCCAAATCTTTAAAAAACTTACACTCACAAACGCAGTGCGTATGCCTATTATTTGCCAAATAGTCCTCATACGATCTATTTTTGTTCGCTAGACACGAATACAATTTTTTTGCATTTTTCTTTTTTTTATTGCTGTCACACTGGCTTAATGATTGACAGTTTGACATTGCTGGGTGGACATTTATCAACTAATAGCACCTGAAAGGTGCTTTTAACGGTATTTCTTGTGCGAAATTCCTCAAACAGAACAAAAAAAAGAAAACTTAGAAAATTGAGAGACAAGCAATTGGCATTTGTTAGCATACACTTGACCGAACAAGACGCCGAGTGACGTGTAAATCAACTAAAATTACTCGATGCTAATTGCATTTAATGCTAGAAAAAGTGCAAATAAGATAGACAAGTGTTCATGATATGTATGTATGTAAATTCAAATGCAGACGTCTGTGGCAACTGAAAAGCAAAAAAAAAAATATTTGAAAAAATTTAAGAAACACTAAGTACATCGAAAGTTCTATGTTATTTAGTTTATTGCGCTAATTGATTACAATTTAAGGTAAGTGGAACAGTTTTAGTGTCAATGAAATGCGCTTACGCATTAACAGTTTTAGTACCTATGGAATTCACTAACGCATTAACAGTTTTAGTAACAATGGGTTTTACTTGTCTAATTGCAAAAATAGTGTGATTGATAAACATAAAAATGTATTTCTACTTTCAATGAGTACGGTCGCTAATCTAAGGTATTTCATCCAGTTTTTTCGAAAAAAAATTTAACATGTCATCCTGTAAAATGGTTTGAATACAAATATGTGAGTGTCCAAAAATTTCAAATAAGTTTCAATTTTAAAATAATTTTCCGTTACAGTGCATGCTAATTTTCAAAAATCTTATTTAAATTGTTTTGTTAGTGGACTTGAAAACACTGTTTACGCTCTTATTGATTTGTTCTCTACTTTTTAGGAGCAGCTGTTTGCCTACCTCGACTACAGTGCCACCCAAACTGTCGTACCACTGCTACTCAAACTTTTGCTTTCATGATACAGAGCCACTAAAACTTTCTGATTACTATTATTGGTGCAACCAGTAGGAGAATTCCATGGCTAATCTTAAATTTTGTGCAAGAAATGTGGTTAAATAATCGATGGTAAAGGTGCCACTTATGATGTCTTAAGTGGAAGATGACTTATGTGATTCTCTTTAAACTATTCAAAATTCTTTCAATATTTAACTCTGCCGGGTCATCGACAACATTCGCAGAAATTTGACTAACACTTACCCATACTTTTCGCACGACAAATATCATAATCGGTGCTCATAATGAAATTTATGAGAAAAAATTATCCCTATCCCAAAATTTTATGATATATTTCTAGATCACTCTTCTGGATACAAACATATGTATGTATGTATGTAAACCTAATCACATAACTCAATCAACAAAAGCAAACTGTTGACTTTGTGCTGACTTTTGCTTTTAAATAAATTTCTTCATTTTAACATTTAAACTTTTACACATTAATCAAGTTGAGGGAACCTGAACTGAAATATGCTTTAGGAAACACTTAGCACTTCATACTAAAATAACGTTCAACACATGTAGATACATATACATATATGTACTTGTATGTATGTTTATATAACAATAAGTTTATCCGACTTCTACCCACTTCTATGCGACTAAAGTTGAAAAGTGCCTGTCATCATTTAGTTATTCTTGCCTGCCATGGATTGTATTTATGTTTTTATGTTGCTAAATATGAGTGAGTGTTCATATGTATATAGATATATATGTATTAAGTACATACAACATACGGTAAACCAGCAAAGCCGCACAAGGTGGCACCGACTTACATTAGCCCAACATCTTCTGCTGGTTTTAGCAACAACAATACAACTGTCAACGCTTGCTAAAGAGCGAATGCGGGTGGAGCGGTGTGGGTATGCTTGCTGCCAACTGTTGATGTTGCTGTTTGCTGTTTTTGACATTATCACTCTTAGCTTTGAATTTCAACATTTTGATACACTTTTTAATGTGACGTTGTTGAAAAGTTGTAGTAAAAATATGAAAGGTCATCGCGTATAAAATTTGGAGAGAGAGCAAAGTTTTGGAAAGCGAAGTGTTTGCTGTGGGCATGAAAATAACAGAATCAAGTGCCTTTTTTGTGTGCAGAGAGGAAAATTTTAAATAAGGAAGAAACCTCTGAAACGAGGCACTTGAATATTGAATTTTTTTAATCAAAAAAAAAAAAAAAAAAATAAACAAAAAAGTTTAGCTTCTTTATTTTTTTCATAAGTCGCTAAGTGATTGTGGAAAAAAAATCGGCTCATACGATTTTCAAAGGCAATTTCTAGTGTTTAGAAAACATTGTGCAAATAAACTTTATGGTTTTTTTTTTAATTTTTTTTTAGTTATATTAATTTACTATAGGAACTGCTGAGTCGGAAAACGAATGGCTGGGAGTCCTCTTGGAACATTGCCGTTTATTGTTTTTTTTTTTGCTCAGACCCTTTTTGTTTTAACTATATATCCTCTAGAATCTAATTTAAATAAGTTCCATCTGGTCAAGCATAAATTGCTTTTGTGTGAAGCATTTAATTAGATATATACGAGCTAGTACAAGCTTTTATTCGTATGTCATTTAACTTAAAAGTACAAGTTACTCAGTCTAAAGCACAAGGTTGCAATAAATCAAGTGAAGTGAATGGATGCCTTTCAACTTTAAAATAACAAAATGTTGTGACAAAAATATATGCAAATAAACAGAAAATAAAAGAGAACAACTGGATAAATTCGGAAGGGGAAAAAAAAAATTTTTAACACTGCAATGAATTGGTGAGCGCGTTGGGATGAAAAAAAATATATATTTTAACACTACAATGAATTCGTTGGGCCTACAGTATACGGTAGATCAGATAGTGATGTCTATAATTATTTCAAAATTTATAAATGAAGAACGAGTATGAAACCAGCAGAGTCTCAAGGAAAATTTTTTTATTTTTTTAACTTTGCAAAACAGTTAAAATATTCGAATTATATTAAAAATGACGAAGTCGCTTAAAAAAAAAATGTTGTAAACATTTTGAATTCGATTTTCAATTCTTTGCGTTGGTCTCCTAGACACATTAAATCATCACTACAGGGTTAATAAACGCACTCATACTTGTTGCGAGTTGCACAAATGTTCACTCGATCATGCAATGCCGAAATATTTGATTTGAAGAAAATCACTAAAAATTACAACAAACTCAGCAACACTCACTCGCATATTACTGAAAACACCTTTTTTGTGGCAGACAAATTGAAACATGCCTCTTTGACAATAAGTGAAAGTCGCGCAGACCAGCAACATTTTCGAAACCAAAATAGACTAAAGGACGCCAACAAATGCATTTCTTAGAAGCCAAACAAAAGGTGACACTGGTTCGGAAATCAAAAATCAAAGAAAAGTGTCAGACAGCAAGCGTCAGACAACCAGCAAATCTGACACACCAATGCCTAATTTATGTGTTACTTTTGTGGAGCATGAACCCAAATACAATGCAGCTAGAGCATACGCTTCGTGGATGTGGGAGATCGGCAAAGAGGGTGATCATACCATACCTACAACAACTGCAAAAGCGCCAGCAACAAAATATGCGACAAACAACCGGCGCATATGTATTTCACGTGAATATCGCCAAAATTAAAAGATTTTAATTGAAAATACATAAAAGTGGTACACAAGTCAGGTTGCTCTGCTGGCAGTTTGACAAGGAGTTGTGCTAATAAATATGTTTGTATGAGCGCGGATGTTTTTTCTGTGTGACGTATTCTAAGTGAATGCTATCAATAGATACCTAGCATGCGTCTGTGCCATGTTGACGACCGCAGGAAGCGAATAAATCACAAGTTTTTGGTTTGCCACTTGTCACTTATAATCATCTCCATGCTATGGTCGTACGTCCGTCCGTCCGCCTGTGTGTAATGTAAACGTGTTGGTCGGCATTTTGTGCACGTTCTTCGTTATTGTTCAATTTCAGATTAAACTTGATTTTGAAAGTGTGTACCTAGGTATGTATGCAGGTATGTCGAGGACGCTTGCAGTTAAAGCAACTAGTTGGGAACTACTTCGCAACTGGTATTATTCCAAACTAGTTGAGATAATTAATTACTTAATACAAATGGTTGACAAGTAAAACTCAAGTAAAGCTGAGTACTCCACTCCATGGAGCACCTAGGTGCAAGTACTTTCATAATTGTGCCAAAAGATTACTCCGTGGAGTATTCAACACCAAAGTGAGAGAGCTGCCAGTTGCACAGTTTTCACACATTTGGCCTATTGCGCACTGGTTCGTTTTCCTTTGCAAACTTGCTAATTTTCGATATGGTTTGTTGCTACCCTGCTGGCTCATTTTTCGTTAACTCATTATAAACATTTATTGTGAATAATAAGTGGTTGCAGCTATTCTATTAATTGGATTCTACTCAACTCAAACAAAGATAATGGGTGTGTTTAATTTTTTTCCTTGGAATTTTTCACTTTTCTTTATTGTGGCGCAACACATTTTGGGTATCTTTAGTTGACTCTTTTATAAAATTTAATTTATTTACCGTGACCGTACGTGATTTGTTTTCTATGCAATGACCATGAGACCAAGTGTGTCTAATCAAAATACCTAAGTGGCTGCTCTTTAGCTAGATAGTTAGTGTAGGTTTAAGTTGCAGACTTAAGTGTTTACATCTTTATCTCTAAAATGTTTTTATTTACCAAAGAAAAAATATGTTTGATATTTCTATTTGCATACCTCATGCATATTTGGTACACTCACATGTAAAGTGAGATAGCTGAAAATGTGGAGAATTTAAATTGAATCAAAAGGCTGTGTGTAATCTAATCTAAAAGTATTTGCTTGGGTATCTAAAATCTAAAATTGCTATTATTTTAGAAAGCTATGAAGAAAGTTTTATTTTATTTTATTTAATTTAATTTAATTTAATTTAATTTAATTTAATTTAATTTAATTTAATTTAATTTAATTTAATTTAATTTAATTTAATTTAATTTAATTTAATTTAATTTAATTTAATTTAATTTTATTTTATTTTATTTTATTATATTTTATTTTATTTTATTTTATTTTATTTTATTTTATTTTATTTTATTTTATTTTATTTTATTTTATTTTATTTTATTTCACTTTATTTTATTTTATTTTATTTTATTTTGTTTTATTTTGTTTTATTTTGTTTTATTTTATTTTATTTTATTTTATTTTATTTTATTTTATTTTATTTTATTTTATTTTATTTTATTTTATTTTATTTTATTTTATTTTATTTTATTTTATTTTATTTTATTTTATTTCATTTTATTTTATTTTATTTTATTTTATTTTATTTTATTTTGTTTTATTTTGTTTTATTTTGTTTTATTTTATTTTATTTTATTTTATTTTATTTTGTTTTATTTTATTTTATTTTATTTTATTTTATTTTATTTTATTTTATTTTATTTTATTTTATTTTATTTTATTTCATTTTATTTTATTTTGTTTTATTTTGTTTTATTTTGTTTTATTTTATTTTATTTTATTTTATTTTATTTTATTTTATTTTATTTTATTTTATTTTATTTTATTTTATTTTATTTTATTTTATTTTTATTTATTTTATTTTATTGTATTTTATTTTATTTTATTTTATTTTATTTTATTTTATTTTATTTTATTTTATTTTATTTTATTTTATTTTATTTTATTTTATTTTATTTTATTTTATTTTATTTTATTTTATTTTATTTTATTTTATTTTATTTTATTTTATTTTATTTTATTTTATTTTATTTTATTTTATTTTATTTTATTTTATTTTATTTTATTTTATTTGTGTATTTATTTATTTTATTTTATTTTATTTTTTTTTATATTTTATTTTATTACTCCTACTCTGAAATACCAGGTTGCTATTCATACATATGTATGAGCAATAAAAATTTATAGTTTCCTAATTTTTTCGTGAGCAAAGCAAAAAAAAATTCTGCAATTATGTTTTTGTTAGTTTAACAAAACGAAAATGCTGCCTACACACAAGCGTGCTTACGTCAACAAAAATTCAAAACGATTCAATCCAACAAGATGCCACCAACAGAGTCACACTAAAATCCACTAAAGCATAAACATTTTTTATATGGCTAATTCGCAATTTGCCACATAATAATTCATACAATAATTTGCCATCATAATCGGATGCATTTTGAATGTTGCATGCAACAACTCCAACACAGCGCGCAGGCAACCAAATAAAAATAGAATAAAGTAGCCGCATTAAGGAGGAATGGTGTGTGAGCTTGCATTAATTTTAATATTTGTTTGTGGGCAATGTGGGCAATGTCGGCACAGGTATTAACTGTAGAAATTATGCCGCCAACGTTGCCGCAGCCGCCACAGTCGTCGCTCATTAAAATCGCAATCATCATGCATGACGATCATACCACACGCAGTAGACGAACACACACACACGTACCCACAAAAGCAACAACGCGTGTGTTCGAATGGATTGAAGCGCTTTTTATTCGTTGACCACCCCCTAGCTTTCTAGCGTGGCAAGCTGTTTAGGATTTAGCAGATCATAATTCCATAAGCAATTCATATTTTCTGCAAGCTTACTGGCATATTAATTTAATTGGCCATATTGACTTCCACCTTGCTTAGCAAGCATTTGTCTATCTATCATGTGCGCCACTTGCCCCATTGCTAAATTTGTAACGCTGGCGCATAGAATAACACTTTTATTAAGTGAAAATGTTAAAATTTCCTTTTTTGCGCTTCGGTTTATTTAACGCGCAATCACAGACTCCCCAGCATGGAGGTGATCGTGAAGGCAGGCAGCGGTGGCACCGTAATATAGACACCGTTATAGCAGACGTCACCAATAGATGTGGTTGAGTGTGTTTGTAGAGCGTTGGTTGCGTTGGCTGCGTTGGCTGCACGCGCTGTGGCACGCTTCGTCTGCTGTGTGTCTCATAATTTGCTTTACGGTAATGATGCGTCGCAAGTGTTGCATGAGTCGTGAGGTAAATGGACAAAATTAAAAGCATTTAAGTCACCAAATCAAGATAAATGTATACTTAGTTGCTGTAATGGATATTATTCGAGATATCTATGATATACAAAAATAATAATACAACAACAAGATGGTTCCACATACATGTTTGTACAGTGCGTTTCATAAATATAGCACTGGCTAGTATTCACTTTTAAAACACATTAATAGGAATTTTAACCAGAAATTCGAAATTGTCGCTGATTTATTGCCCACTTGTAGTATAACAGAAAATAAATTTGAAATTTTTTTAAAAATTTTCTTAAAAGGAGAAGAGACTTGAGAAAAAAATCCTGAAACTTCAAAATTAAAAATGCATACTTTTTATATTAGTTGGACTACGAACTACATATATCCGTTTCTTGTTTAAAATGTTTCTTCTTTCTGGTTTTCGGAACTCTTTGAAATTCATTTCGGGACTTTTTCGGAATCATTTCGGGATTTTTTAGGAAACCGTTTCAGCATATTTCCAGGATCATTGTCATATAATTTCGGGATTATTTGTGAAACTTTCCGGGACCATTTTTGAGAATTCTTTGGGATCTATTCAGGATTGTTTTCGGAGTAGTTTTAGGACTTTCTTAAGTTTTTGCGGGATAATTTCAAAATCATATTTTTTTCTTTACAGGATCAGTTTGGGATTGTTTTCGAGACTTCTTCTGGAACATTTCAGAATCATTCTGGATGGGTTTTTGAAGTTTTCGGGATCAGTTTTTTGTCTTTTCGGAATCAATTCGGGATTTTTTTCTTGCGTTTTTTCAAACGTTTTAAAGAATATTTCGGAATTTCTTTCAGGACTCAATCCATGAATTTCGGGTTTGCTGTGGTATAATTTCGGGACTATTTTCTGAATTTTTTCGGGATCATTTCAGTGATATTTGGAATTGTTTTTTGAGGCCTTTTCGGCACAATTGAGGGACTTTATTTTGGACTAGACACATTTCTAGTTATGAGTTTTCACTAAGAAAGTCTTTACGGGATTGCCATCTATCTGAAATTAGAATAAAATAAAATTAATCATGGCTATCAAACAGAAGAATTTCAACAAAGTTATTTCAAGGTAAATTCGCAACAGAGCGTGCTATAATTATGAACCAAACTATAAACATACGTATTACAACTAAGTAGTACCACCATTGTCGCAAAACCGCACTAGACAAAGTGAGTTCGTGTAGTTTTTTGTTAAATTTATTTGATTTCATACAAATTGGCTTAGCGCCAATTTGAAAGTAGTTTTTGCCGCCGGTGTTGCAACTGCGTTGGTGATAAATTTTGATGAAATTTAAGAAATCTCATTTCTTGCTAACGCTAAGGTGAACAAGTAATTCAACAGACAATCAATATATCAACTTGTACGCAGACGAAAATGTTGTAGCAAAGTAAAAGATTTGAAATTTGAAAATCAGCTAAAATGAAAATGAATTGTACTGATTCTATGGGCCATATAAAAATGGCAAACATACTGTACTGCTGCGAGTTATTCGCGTTGCATGCAGCGCACTCGAATTTGTAGCAATTTACATTAACTCTAAATATATACTATAAATTGCAACAAATTGTTGGCTGTACATTGTAAATAAACAATAAAAAGTAATAAGAGGGGATAATTATTGCAATAAAGAATTCTGAAAATTGAATTTGTACGCTCATCACTCATAAACTGTTTGCTAAAATTAAATGCCACTTTCACTATTACGTTTGTAGTTATTTAACTTAAGTTCTTAGGTATTCTTTATTTCGATAACTTTGCCGATTTTGAAGCTATCGAGCAATATGTGAACCAGTGTCACCTAAAATGTGTTAGTACAATATGGGTAGCAAACGAAAGATGCTAATGAGTGCTGCAATAAGTGATGTGATTAAGTAGCATATCTCAAGTGGTTTTAGAGATATACATATTGATTAATATTTTATTCAGTCTATTATAAAATATCGGGTTTTTAGCAATAAAATAAGTTAAATTTCAATTCAGAATTTTTTTTTCTCTTTCTGAATAAAATTTTGAAATGGGACAGTTTTAAAAAAAAAATTTGAGTTAGGGCGTTTTTGAAACAAATTTTGAAATAAGGGTTTTTTAAAAATATTTTGAAATCGGGTCAGTCGAAGTCAGAGATATATTCCTTAATATTGTACTCCGTTCTTGGACGAATTTTCCGAAAAAAAAAATTACTTTCAATTCAGAATTTTTTTCTCAGCATTATTTTATTTTTTCAAGGTCCAAATGCTGCAGTAAAATAAATTTTTATTCAACCCACCTTTCTTTAACTATTATCTAGTGGTACTAACCACGAATTTTGTTGTCATCCTCACAATGATAATGAAATCATTCCCATACCTTTCGAACTGTTAAACTTAAATAACTAAATTAAATGATTAATTTGAATTAATTCAAACGTATAACGAAAGTAAAGAAAGAAGTCGTAATAAAAGATAATTTTATTCATTCAATCAATTGTCGCACATTCCTTTTATGCACTTCAACAGGTTGCAATGTAATCAACATTCAATTTTCACCAATAAAGAGAAACGTTATTACGCTGCTTAAACATACGCGCTTAACCATAGACATACACACACACACACAAACATACATACACACATACTCATGAAAACAACGGTATGCTAATGCATTACACAGGATGAGATGAATGAAGTTGGAAGGAAGGAAGTAAGATATGGATGCTGGGAAAATACTGTGAAACGAACACATTGTATCGCATTACATAACACAGAAGTGACACATTCAAATGAGGCGTAAACTCAATTACAAACGATACAAACAAACAGATGGCTTGGCGTAGCGTAGCGTGGCGTGTCAGCGGAATTTTATTGGATTATTGAACACGTGATAAGCTAAATCGATTGCGGGGTAGGAGGAGAAGAAGAAGTTGGAGTTGACAGCACATTGCCAAATATATTGAAACACTTGAGGCTGATAGTGGAAAACGAGCAAATGAGGGTATGAAGAGGATGGCGGAATGATTGCTAAGCTTTGGCAAATAAGCGCAAATTAACGCGCGCAGAGGTGACAAAACAGGCTTGTGAGTTTAATAAATTGCGCAAATTTGTTAGGAAAATTTAAGGTTTTTAAATTTAAGATTTTTGCTACACTTTACAATGACTTTGTGTGTGTGTGTGTGTGTGTGTGTGTGTGACGTAGTTATGAGTAACATTCCTCGCACGTCGGCTTTGTTAAGCGGCAATTAACAAACCCTTTAAAATTTTTGCACACACAAAAAGCACTTCAACACTTGCATTCACTTTTATTTATTTGAAGTGCAAGTTGACGATTTCAAAAAAAAAAAAAAAAAATTTTTTTTGAGTGAACGTCGCAATGCAATAACATAAATTACCGGCGCATCGACGATTTGCTAAAGTGACGATTGCATTTCTCTGAAGATGGTTTTTTGCTTTTGTTTGTTTGTCTATTTGGTACAACATAAAAAAGCGCACATTTCACATGTGCCTGTGTGTGTGTGCGTGTGTGGTTGCATGAATATATTGTTATTGCAGTAAACTGGTTTTGTATTTATTTCCTTCTTTTTGATTTTGGTAACATTTTTGCTGCATTGTTGCACATCAATTAAATTTTACTGTTGCAGTTGTTAACACGTACAAAAATACTCAAAGCACAAACACACATACGAACACATTTGCAAGTGTATGTACCTATTTGAAGTATTGCGTTGCAGGCTGTTAAATTGGTGAACCAACGATTGCATGTAAAAGGACATAGAAATATTTTTTACAGTGACTAGCAAGTCGGGCAGACTTTGACTTGTCCTAAAATTTACTTGGGCCATCAATTTTTTTGATAGATTTTGGGATCAGGAAAAAAATTTCCCCTACGCATACCCAAAAAAAAAAAACAATTTTCGAGAATGCGCCATTTAATTTTTTTACTTTTTTCGACTTTTATCTTAAATTTTTTTGACCTACTAAAAAAATTTTATTTGATTTTAAAATTTTAATGTATGTATACCCTGTCTGACCCAAAAATGTCCGCGATAACAGTTTTATAAAATATATACTTTTAGGGTTTTGGGACCTGTTTTGGTCTAAAAAAATTTAAAATAAAATGAAAATTTGTTTAGTAGGTCCTTAAAAATCAAAGCCAAAAAAAGTCAAAAAAAAAAATCTAATTTCGCAAGATCGAAGAATTTTTTTTTTTGAGAGGTATAAAAAGTTGTTGTTTATATTATGTATATACAGGTCCAACACCCCCCACGTCCCTTTCCCCCTTTATTACGAATCCAAAAAATTCTATTTTTCAGGAAATATGCATAAAAGTTGTTCTCGAAATTTCATAAAACGAACTTGGACCCCCTTCTCAAAATTTGGGGCCATCCGCCATTAGGTCCAACACAACTTTTTTCCATTTTTAAATTTTATTTTAATCAAAAAAAATATTTTTTTATTTATAGTAAATTGACCTTTCGAAATAAATTTTTATTTTGTGGCTCCTGAAACATTTTTCCACCTTAAAATTTTATTTTTATAAAAAAAAAAAATTTTCACAATTTTTGGTGAGATTTTTTTTCTTAAATATGTTGGGCGTTTTTTACACAGAAAATTTGTATGAAAGAAATTTCTGAAGATCCTAAAAAAAATGTCGAAAAATTCACAGGTTCTTCTAACTTGCACATTATTGTACTAAGATTTAATCTGAAATAAAACTGCTTACTCCATTCTTCTCAAACGTATTGAAATTTTCCAAATTTTGTTTAGCTTTCTTGAACTTCATTTTATGTCGTTTCTTCGCTTAATTCGATATCGTTTAAATTATAAAAAAAATCTTTTATTTCGCTTCATTTAATTTTACTACTATTATATAGAACACAAGTGTATATGTATGGGAAAGGAGTTAAGGCTCGTTTGATCTCTAAAGACTCATTTCACCAATAATTTGAATAACATTTTAAGTCACTGTATCTTCTTACTCTTGTCTATATGTATACGTGGATATCTATATAAAAAGAGAATAAAATAAATTCCCACTACTAGAGTACCACTCTGCTCCCCTCCCCTCCCCTCCAACCTTCCAACACAATTGACGATTTGAAGTATTTCGCTGCAATTTTTATGTTTTCCCGCTGACAGTTGCAGAACAAAAAACCAAAACTCTCTAAAATGTGTCCAATACGTAACAAACTAACAAATGCGCCGCTGATGTATTAGCGTGTTAGTGCAAACGTTAACTAAATTTGGACACATAACTTTTGCTAACAACGTTTAACGACACTAAATCCATGCGACCTGCAGGACGGAATTGCCTAACAATTCATTCGTTTCAATATCTCTCGGCTTATATGCCATCGCTCTCCAACATCCGCTAACTGCTGCCATGTGACTTGAATGCTGTTACGCTTGACAATCGGTCTGTTCGCATGTCATGCCATTTTGGTTGTCAGACTTAACCGCTGCGCCAACGTACGCCACTCCAACAAGTGCCTATTTGGTCACCTAAAATTTTGTAGTTTTTTTTTTGAGTCGTCCAAATGCGGCCAACATAAATTTCGGATTCGCACTTCTATTCTCGTTTTGCGCGATAAATTTGATAAGAGACGGGAAAAGTAAAAAGGTAGTTGTTTAGTGCTTTCGTCTTGAGCTGAGCGCAGCATTGGAGATATGGTCCCTTAACTTTAACCTGGAAGAGGTGAAATGAGCCAGGGATGGAAAACTATCGATTCGACTATAGAAATTTCGATGGACTTAAGATGTTTCGATGGCTTATAGCAACGTTTTTTTCAATTGTGTAAACTAAGATTAAATATCCGAAATTGGAACTACCCAAACTGAGCTTTTATCTCTTAAAGCAAAATGAATGTCTGTCTGAGGCTTTTATAGGCATTCAAACTACTAAGCCGATATTTATGAAATTTTCAAAGTACATTATTGGGTTCCGTGGGTACAACATCGTCCATAACCAGTTTTCCAAAGTAGGCGGTGCCACGCCCCCCAAATTTAAAGAATCTCAGTTTGTCATAAATCTGGACGTTATTGATTTAAATTCATTATGTTGCGATATATGTGCTATTTAATCGAGATTTACATAAATTTACCAAAATGGGCAGTGCCACGCCCACAAATTGTTGTGTTTAGTTTGTGCTTCATTAGTATCGACAGTTTATTGTCGCCCCCTATGCAACTTTTTTGATATGTTCAGAAGTTCGTTGGGTACGACATTGGCTGTACATATAGCTTTTGGAAAAGTGGGCGGTGCCACGCCCCCAGGCTATATCAAGTTTCAAGCTGTCATAAATCTGAACGCTTTTGGCCTAAATGAATGATATTTGGTTATATGTTTCCTTTAGTCAACGTTTACACAATTTTAGAAAAATGGGCTATGCCACGCCCCATATTTCGAGCTTTGTTTGCGCTTCATTCAAGCCCAAAGTTTATTGCCGATGTGTATAAAACTTTCACGATATGTTGAAAAGTTTGTTGGGTACGTCATAGGATGTATATATTTTTTGGAAAAGTGGACGGTGCCAAGCCCCCCGCTATATACAATTTCCATTCGTCGTAACTCTGAACGCGTTTGGCCTAAATTATTGTATCTATTGTAAAAATAATTTATTTTTATATTTAATTTCATACACAATTTTTTAAAAATGGGCTGCGCCACACCCATATAACTTGTGTTTTTTGTGCTTTTTAATATTAAAAAATTTTTTTTTTGGGATTCGTATGAAAACCTTTTTTTGTAAGTTTTCAACAGCCTCGCAGTTTCACTAAAAATTACAATACCATTGGAGTATTCTTCGAAATATTGTAGTTCAGCTCCAAATTATCTTTCAGAACCCACTTTCCGGGTTGCTTTCCATACAAATCACTGCCAAGCAATTCGCATCAATACACAAATTCAATTTCGGGCTCAACATATATGAATGTATGAACGTATGCAAATAAGCAACGCAACTAAGTATGTATGTAGGTGTGTATGTATGTGTAAGTAAATGCTCATGCACACGTCGCTTGTTGGTCCACCTTCGCACTCAATCTGTTGGATCATAAATTTAAATATGCCGACCACATTTACCGCAATAAATCATTTCCAAGTCATTTCGCAGCGCCAACAGACCAGCTACAATAATAACAACAACAACAACAAAAGGGCATAGAACAACTGCCAGTCGGCAACAAATTGTCGGCTTTTCACAGGTAAGTTGAAAATGAATTTGAAGTGAATTCATGTGAAAAGCGCGGAAATGCATGAAAAATAAAATTATCGGCAATGAATTGCAAATGATTTGTTAGGTCGCTATGAAAAGAAAGATGGAGCGTAGCAAAAGGTTGAAATGAGACTGAATAGATTGTCATTTGGTGCAGGTGAAAGAATTGTGAAAATTGGGCGAGTTGGGAAATTCGAAAAAGAAACAAGTAAGGAAGTCTAAGTTCGGGTGAACCGAACATTAAAAACCCAGCGTTAGTTTTCAGAACGAGATACAAATACCATGGCTTGGCAATGATATAGGCCCTAGAATCTCATTTGAAATTTTCTATATCAAAGACGGGGCGTGGTTATCATCCGATTTCGAAAATTTTCACAGCAGCTCACCTTGGCCAGAAGGTAGCCTGCACGACAAATTTCATGCAAAGATCTCAGTTTTTACGCAAGTTATGTCAATTTATGTGATTTTCGAAATTTTCGATATCGAAAAAGGGGGCGTGGTTATCATCCGATTTCGCCCATTTTCAATGGCAACCTACCTTGGCCAAAAAGTAACCTGTATGCAAAATTTCATGCAAATATCTCAATTTTTACTCAAGTTATCGTGTACACGGACGGACAGACGGACAGACGGACGGACGGACATGCCTTAATCAATTCCTCTTTTCAACCTAAGAACTTTCATATATGGAACTCTATATCTAACTCGATTATTTTGCGCCGTTACATAGTACCGTTATGTGGACAAAATTATAATACCCTTGCACTAGTACTAAAACGCTGGGTATAAAAAAAATTGAGATGGTTTTCTAAGTTTGAATTCCTTTAATTTTGTGGAACTTTTGGCTACAGGAAGAGAGAAAAAGAAAATTATTTTTTTGAAAATTTTTTTCACGTAGAAAAGGTCTACACCGTTCCTGGAAGTGAAACTATTTATTTTCACTGAGTATGGGAAGGCCAAAATCGCGGTTAGATGGTTATTTTAAGAAGGTAAGTAAGTAAGAATATTGGTGTAGTATATCTCCACAATGGTTTTAAGGCCCCTACCACCAACCCTTTTATATACATATGTATATTCAGCTGCAAAAGTATAGTACGTATCGGTGGTAGTGATATCGTATATCTCCATATTGATTTCTATGTACCTACCTTAAACCCTCCTATAGATATTGAGCATTAAAAACTAAGTTTGTATGGAAGGTGCCACAACCCCTTTTCTAATAAGAGAAGGTTATAATATCATCTAGTTCTATACCAATTTTCAAGTCCATGCCAGAAATACTTTTAGAGATATACAGTTTGAAAAATTAAGTTTGTACGGGAGGAAATAATTTTTTTTAAATTTTCGACTCTCCGGAGGGGTTTCCCAAAATTTTCGTCCATTTGGACCGTCTGCTTTATAATGAAAATCTTTTTGACAGAGTTTCAAGCAAATTTTTAAGTACGCAGTTTTGTACCCCAATCAATTTTAGTTCAGAAATCTGAAAGCTAAAACTCGCTCAAAAATTTCTCTGAATTTATTGTATAGGCTGTTGGAAAATTTTCATATATATGTACATGGTTAGTATGGAAGAAATCGCTCAGAACACTCGATAAAGAAAATGCTGAAAAATCATGGATTTTTTATACAAGATTTTATATGCACTCGTCTAGATGGGGTCCTGAGTTGCCACTGATGGACTAGCAACAAGTTTGAGTGCTGCTTACATCGGAAATTTAAGACGCTAA
The DNA here is from genome assembly GCA_951509765.1 of Sphenella marginata. Taxonomy (NCBI): domain Eukaryota; kingdom Metazoa; phylum Arthropoda; class Insecta; order Diptera; family Tephritidae; genus Sphenella; species Sphenella marginata. The sequence continues at coordinate 114,718,341 of OX608079.1, forward strand.
TCGCAACTTTGGTACAGATATCGGTCCGAGGAGACTGAAAATCCGCCTTCCATGGGAACAAAACGAATGACGTCATCAATGTTTGAAAAAGACTTAATAATTATATTTTGAGCTTAATTTATTCTGCAATAGAAGATAAGACAAAACTTGGTCAAACTTCAGTAGTCGGTCTCCATAAGAAAATTAATTGTCAACTTTTCCCAGTTAACATATAATTTCTTCCATTTAAAATACGATCAAGCTGCAAGCAAAATTACATGCGGTTGACTTGGTACAAACATGAGTTGAGCTTTTCTTATTTCCCTGTTTATAAAAGTAGCACATCAGCCTTCCAATTTCCTCAAAGTTTAGCCAAAAATATTATTAATCCTACACGATTAGCAAGGTAGCTAAATCACTAAATGTTTCAATGATAATTTTCAACTGCCTCAGAAGTGGAGGTGAATGCATCCCACACATCAACACAATCCACACAACGCTGCGACAAAATGGGAAAACACCGTCGCACAGCTGTTACCAACCAATATTGTCTCAATGCAGTCGTCGTGTCTATGGCTTCAAGCACACAAAACAAACTAAATCCCCATATAGACCAAAGCAGCAATCAAAGATCCCTTTAAAACAAAAACGGAACAAAAACAAAGCACAAGTTGTGTGCACGACTGCGGGTGAAAGTATAAAAACACCGTCGGTCAGCAAAAACCAAAGTGAAGTGTTGGCGTAAAACTTCCTCGCATATTAGCGCAGAACATATTGGCACTTGTACTCACACCCTTCCTCCCCCTTTGACAAGCTGCTTATTCGACTGTACAATATTGCGTTTGCGACCAAAGGTATGCAATAGAAGACCATACGAAAAGTGTGCGCGCATCTCTCTCATTTCAAGTCCAAGTCCATGTGATGCCAGCTGTGGCAAGACAAGTTTAGTAGAGCAAAGTGTGAGTGTGTGTGTGTGTGTGTGTGTGTTGCGGATGTCGTCGATATCGTACTAATGGCTTGTTGTTATTGCTATTTGACACTGAGAACATGCGAACATTACAGACTATGAGAAGGTACAACGTCTATCCATTGATGATCAAGGTGGAGTTACAAAACCTGACCGGCTGACCGCCTTACATCGACATACGTGTAAGGATAAACTTTATTGCTATCTCTGCAGCAAAAACACACACACATACTTACATACAAACAAAAGTGCAGATGAGTAAAGTAATATGATTTATGTGCCTTCGAAGCAGAAGTTAGTCCATTAGTCAAGCAGCGTATGAGACAATGGTGAGAGAGAGCTGAGTTGCTGCATGCAAAGACAAAAAATAAAAGTGAAATTGCTATGGCGCCAACTGTTTGAGAGAGATTGCAACCGGTGTGAGTAATCATCACATGCATGTACTCGGGAAGGATACACTTGTCGAACATAATCGATTATTGAATTTGCGAGATTTTCAAGGAGAGTTGATGGTGCATGTGCTGGTGGAGTTTGAGTAAAGTTTTTGTGGAAATTATGGGAAATTAAAAGGAGCAGCACAAAAATAGTGGCAGATAAAGTGCAATTAGCTATTAAGATGGTTAGCGTGCAAGAGATATTAGGAAATATGTGAGAGTACTAAAGGGGTACGTGAGGAAATTCAGTGGAATATTTACTTGAACACAAACACCTTTTAGAGGAATTTTTGTAAAATTTAAGGCAGCAATGAAATTGGACAGACTTTCATTTAGATGGCAAATTTCCATGAAAAATTAAACCACTCCTCTTTCATTTACGGAGTTAAAATCTGTGGTAAACAATTCTTTTCTGCGAACAAATCTCTATTCAACGGAGATAACGCCAATTGGCTTTATTTCTCAGTGAATTATAGAACATACAAATGTTATTTATTTTCCGCAACCTAAAATTAAAAAGAATGTAAATATCGAAATCTCAAATGAAGTTAAATTTTTGAAAGTGCAATAAAGTTAAGGGATGTTATTTCCCTTATGGAAAGTTATTTAAGCGAATTAACCTTATTTTCAAAAGTAATGTGACATAATGCCAATTGACATAATTTCTTTTGATTCTAATATGAGTCAAATCTATAGGTACTTCTCAGCCGGTTCCATTCTGATAGCTTTAACTAATCTGATATTCTCTCTCTCTCTCTAGAGGTCGTTGTGGGCTTACTAAAGCATATTAGTAAAGCGGAAAATTATTATTTTAATCAGCAAATAGTCAGAGCTTGAGACTTGCCGTTTTAGAAGATGTTGAATACACAGCTTGCCCTGCTTGTGGCCTAACCTGTTCGGGTATCAAAGATTGTACCTTCCCTACTCATAAATATCACACATGCGCTATCCTTTCATCAGTTTTTCCATTTATCTTAATTTAAACATTTATATTTTTCACGCGAGTGTGTTCCTCTTACAAAGGTAACTGACACAAATAGTTGCGGCGATAAAGCTTTTTTAGCTTTTGAGATTTTTGAAATCACTTTTCCTGTACTATTTCTGGAAACCTTGGGATTGTTTTTGTAGCGCTGCATAAAATAAGCTTCACAAGGACAAACTGGGTGGTTTTGGGTCAATGTGTAAAACTTTTAGGAGTCATTTCGAATTCGATTGAGAGCCATTCCCGGAACTTTTGCTTTAATTTTTAAAACTTTTTAGGTACAGGGATTATTTCGGGGTTGTGTTTCTGATCACTTCCTGACTTTTCTGAAGTTACATATGTCTGAATTTTTTGCTATTTTTTGGGGTGCCTTATGTTTTCATAATCATTTCAATAACCCAAAAATAGTCCGCAAGAAATAATTAAACGGTTCTGAAAATTTTACAAAATGATCGAAGAAAAATCGCGATCTCGGGGTAATTTTTTATCCTTAAATTAAATTGAAATTAAACTCGTTACTCAAATTTTTTTAAAGGGAGAACGTCAATTTAATTGTTGTCTGTTCAGCACTCGTTACTCCAATTTTCTGAAACCTTTCATACTTGGTAACTCTTTTTGCTGTTTTTCGATACCCAATTCTTGTTGAAATCCCTCTCTAGCTCTCTCTCTCTAACTCCTTTAGGTTACATAGCATTCAAAGCTGTGAGTACAAAGTTTTCTAATCTAAAATTTTCTTGCATGACTTGCCAATATACTAATTTCGTTAAAAAAAAACATAAAGTAACTAAACCACTGGCACGCACAAATATTTGAAAGTAATACCGTAGTAACTGTAAAGCTTTCACAGTTTTAAGACACGTACATTGTGTGCATCAAAAACCTTTCCGGCTACAATTCCACAGCTAAATAAAGAATCAGCCATTCATACAAAACTGCACTCCATTATGTTTACATAAATCAAGCGATAATTTTGCCATACTTTCAACGCAAAAGTCAAGAAAAAGTGATAAAACTAATGCAACATCCTCTCTAGCCCACTCTCTCTCTCTCTCTCTCTCTCTCTCTAACACACATGCCTTCGAGTACATTGTTGCTATGAATATATTTGCATTAAATTATTACTGTACTTTTATTCCTATCTATTAATCTACATTTGTTTACAGTTGCATGCATGTTTTCATTTGTGTATGGATGTGTGGGTGTGTGAATGTGAAGGAAGACATTTGCAGATTTTTGCATATGAAATTAATATTGTTTATGTTGTATAAAAGTACTTGGGAAAAACTTTGCATATGAGTGGCAACTAAAAAAACCACTGAAACCATAGCTGAATGCTTCATTCCATTTGAAACTAAAACTACTCTTAGTAAACGATATAGCAACAACAAACTAACTGGCATTCACAAACTATTCTCGGCTTGATAGTAAATGTAAGTTTTCGCTTGCCTTCACTTAATTCTAAGTTTATATAAATATACTTACGTATATTTTAGATTTTAGCATTGCCGCGGTAAGCGTTGCTAACACAAAGTGAGGTTTGATATAAACGGATTAGCGAGCTTATAAATTAGAATGGAAAATATTTCTTTTTGGTAAGCATTACTACAAATTAACAAAACCAAAAAGCTGAGGAAATGTCCAAAATATTTATAAAAAGTGATTTTTCTATATTGATTTACAAATTCAAAGTTAATGTAGGGTCCATTATCAACATCAAAAAAAGTCGTTTGAACTATGTCTCTCGTTCACTTCAACCTTGGACTCAAGGAAAGTTTACTAATATACATACATACATACCTTAATTTATTTCAATATGGTAGGTCTCGCAGAATTCACTTACTTTCCTTTTGTCGTTCTACTGAAAAATTTTTCTGTGGCGAATTAAGAACTTTTACCTCGTTGCTGACGAAAAGTTATTTCAAATTATTTTTTAAATCGTTCTACCAAATTTTTTTTTTAGATTTCTTTCTCCGATTTTTTTCACATCGTTTGATTCAAAAATACCTTATATCACAAGTTTACTTTTAATTATTTTTTAAAAAAATTTTCAAAAAAAGCTTTATTGGAATTTTACTGCAAGAGCTTTCTTCTAAAATTGAACAGCTTTTACCGCGGTAGCGCCTTTATGCACAACAATTTTTGTTTGCGTCTCACACATCTCACACAAGTTGCACGTAGTTCCGCCTTAACATCCATTCATACAAAGCCAAACAGCTTACACCTACTCGCATACAAGCTAACGGCAGTATGAAACTTGCTTGATTTGAAAGCGCTTTCCTTTAAGCTCACTTACAGCTGGATAATTTTCTTACTTTAGCACTCACACTTTTTGAAATTTCTTCTGCAAATATAAACTAAATTGAAATTGGTGAAAGCTTTAAGCTTACTAAGGATAACAATATTTTACTTTTTAGAAATGAGGAAAAATTCTGGGCGCTTTTTATAATGTTGGTGTATTGAAGAAAATTAAGAAACTTTTGACTTACAAAAAAATTAACTTAAAAAAAATAAAAAAAAAAAAGTTTTTAATACTCATACATTAGGAGCTTTTGATTAACCCAAGAAATTTTGATTGAAATATTTTTTTCTTCATTTTTTATTAGCATTTTCAACATGTCAAAAATACAGAAATGGATAGTTAAAAGTCAAATAATTTTTGTATTTTGATACTAATGCGCTCATTAATTCGTAATCCACCTTTCATGTGAACAAAATTGGTAATAATTTCTAGGCCAAAGCCAGGTAAAAAAGTTCCTTCAAAAAAGCTCCCACCCTAATGCACTAACATACGTAACTTCGGCATCATTCGAAGGTGCCAACTTCACACTCCCATCTTACATTTATGCTAATGTTGTGACTGTTGTTGTCAATATTAAATTGATGATTTTTTATTTGCACCAACACATCAAACCCCCCTCCACCTCGCTACACGCTCGCTCAACCCTTATCAATAACAAACTCTCAATTTCTGTATATTTTGCTATTTGCTAAATCTGCTTATTTTGCAGCACACATAAGTGAAAAGTTCTGTTTTTCCAAAAAAAAAAAAAATATCGCAAGCAAGAAGCTTACGGTGCGCGCGTAGAAGTAAAAATCGAAGGGTAAAAAGTGAAACGGAAAATTTGTTTACCATTTAAATTCGATTTTGATCCTATTTAGCCGACAAATTGTTGCAATTGAAAGGATTTCGCGACGGTTGTTAAACGGTGCTGTGTGAAGAAGATACACCTACTCAGACAGATACTTGCGTTGAGATTGGGCAGGAGTATGACAACTGATATGCAAAGAGATGTAAGTGTGTGTGTGTTTCGAATAATTGGTTGTTTGTTTTGTGTGTCGATTTGTATGAAGTTTATTTGCATTTTTGATGTGTCGTGTTGCGTTTGATTTTTAAATTACCAAATAACGTTTGATTTTAAGCTTTAAAATGAATTCAATTTAAATTTATTAGAGTCTGCATAGGTTTTATCAGAAGTTGGAGTTATACTGATGAAATGTTTTGGTAAAAAAAATGTTCAGGATTTAAGGAGTATAAGTGATAAAGGCTTTTGGGATATAATAAACCTTTACAACCAAGAGCTTAAGAGCTTTCATGGTGAGAATTTTATTTCTTAGTATTAAATTAGAGTTTTCATTAAATCTATAAAATGGGAAGACTACTAGCGAACTAACCTAAAGCTCTCGGAATACAAAAGCTTTACATCGGCAAGCATTAGAAGCTTACAACTTTGAGTATTTAAAAGCATAATAGACCCCGTTTTTCACTAACTTAAAAACGTTTGTTCCCATAAAAAACTTGACAGTTCACGGACAGAATTACAATAACTCACAAAAACAGCTGATTACACAAATGTATTAAATTTTCAAACTTCTTCATTCTGCCAACTACTTAAAGCTCTAGTTCATATCACATTTCAAGTTTTCCATTGCAATTCCTTGCCTTTAAAGTTCTATTCATTTGCCTGCTTTCTTATTAGCAACAAAGAACACCACAAATCCCAATTGCCACATATCACTTATCTACGCTTACTCCCAACTCACTTAAGCCGCTACCTTTTCTCGCGCCCGTAGGCTAAACCTGTCGCTGAAGCGTTCAACTAAACAATGTTTTTGTTTTTATTACATCATCATTTTAAGCGGATGTTATCCTTCGCTCCTTACAAACAAGTATTCATGTATGATATGTTAGACGATTTCGGTGCCTCCATGAATGGTTATGATGGGTTTGGGGTAAATTACCTCAAGGCCTTAAAATGAACTAGACGTGAGACACCTATAAGGCTGGTAAGGTAAATTGACTTGGATATACGAGTAGATACTATGATTACCGCATACAACGATGTAAGCTTTAATTTTCTTGAACGTACTCTTGGGATTCGCATATGATTTGGTGGTTGTAGTTTAAGGCAAGGAAGCAAATTGTGTTGTTGTAAAACAAATGTAGACAGAAAGAATACTTGCGGCCAATTATATTTACACCTAAAGAGTAAGCAACGTTTAGTATTCATTCACAGAAGTAAGTTCTTTGTTTTTGTTTAAAAGGAGGATGATGGTTTCTGCTGTAGCCATGATATTTATTTTATTTTATTTTATTTTATTTTGTTTTATTTTATTTTATTTTATTTTATTTTATTTTATTTTATTTTATTTTATTTTATTTTATTTTATTTTATTTTATTTTATTTTATTTTATTTTATTTTATTTTATTTTATTTTATTTTATTTTATTTTATTTTATTTTATTTTATTTTATTTTATTTTATTTTATTTTATTTTATTTTATTTTGTTTTATTTTATTTTATTTTATTTTATTTTATTTTATTTTATTTTATTTTATTTTATTTTATTTTATTTTATTTTATTTTATTTTATTTTCTTTTCTTTTATTTTCTTTTATTTTATTTTATTTTATTTTATTTTATTTTATTTTATTTTATTTTATTTTATTTTATTTTATTTTATTTTATTTTATTTTATTTTATTTTATTTTATTTTATTTTATTTTATTTTATTTTATTTTATTTTATTTTATTTTATTTTATTTTATTTTATTTTATTTTATATTATTTTATTTTATTTTATTTTATTTTATTTTATTTTATTTTATTTTATTTTTTTTTTTTATTTTATTTTATTTTATTTTATTTTATTTTATTTTATTTTACTTTGTTTTATTTTATTTTTCTTTCTAAAACACGAAGTACTACTACTCTGTCATACACTTCATTGATTTTACGAGATTGGTTTATAAAAAAGCAATTTAAATGCTTATTTCACCTGTTGTCACACGCTGCAAAAGCCACCACCTTCCCAGTGCTGCATAGCATTGTGCAAAACACTGACTGATAAAAATAAAAAAAAAACTCTCCCCTGTACATATATAACATTCTCTGCACAAGAGCACATATGTTTGTTTGTCTATTAATTCACATCAAATATTTGTTGCAAAAATTTTATAGGTAATTGATTTGAATTTTCAAATCAAAGTGGCGATTGCAACACCTGCGTCCTTGCATCAAATACAACATTGTTGTTTGTGTATGTGTGTTTGTTAGTGTAAACAATTGGCATTTGCAAATATGTAACTTACATGAGTGTGTGAGTGTTTGCGCGTGTATGAGTACAATTTAAATTGGAAACGAGAAGAGCAACAGAACAATTTCATTGTTACAAAATAATTGCAGAGATTTGCACAGCTGAGGTTTGTGTCTAAAAACACACGGGGATTGCACGAATATAACAACAATAACAAGAATGTGGGTAAAATTTAACAACAAAATTGTTGTTGTCGTGATTTAGGGTAGTTTATTATCTACTGAAACTTTTTAAAGAAGAAATGTGTTCAGTTAAAAAAGTTTAGATGAATTGAAATTGATGTGGTTCAAATAGTCAAAGAGAACTAGAAGAGAATAACAAGTTCTTGTTATAAAATATTCATGGATCTCTCTTTTGTCACTATCAACCTGTTTTGCTAGAAATAATTTCTCGATTCAATCTGTAACAAAAAAATTTCATGCGCTGCGATAAATAATTTATAAATTACTTTATCGATTATTTTCTACGCCTAAAAGTTTGCTATAAATTTATTAAATATGTATTTGTATGTGTGTAGGTGAATTCAAACAACAACACAATATACGCAAAACCTATTTAATAAAGCCAAGCAGCGTTTTGGAAATCCTTCAACGTTATTATCATCTGCCAATCGATTACTCAATAGCAATTCGCTGTGCATGTATGGATATGGATGTGTGCGTATGTGTGTATGTGTGCAGCTCTCGCCCGCAGGAGTTTCGATATGCTTGATAAGTGACGGTTATAGGCAATAGCAATTCAGCAAAATTGACTCATCTCGTCTCACCTAAATGCGAAATAGCTTTGTAAATGTGTATGAGTGTATGTGTGTGTGTGTGCACGTATGTATGTATATATTTACCTACTTAGCAGCACGCTATTGTGTACCTACTAGCATAATCTACCTTCATACACCGGTATTCCAACTACAGCCTCAGCAAAGATTCATTCATTTATTCATTCATGCGGCCCATTACCTTATTACAAAATAAACACACACACATACACAAAGATACACATGCACACCTCACATGAATATCTGCTAACAATGAATAAAAAGTGCCAATAAAGCACATTCTTTGTCCCATAGCAAAGTGCTCAACAATGAGCACAACAGCAGAGTAAGAGAAGGAGGAGTAGCAGCAGCAGCAGACGATAACAAAAGCCCCCAACGTCATGTGAACGTCAATTGAAGTGAAAGCCAATGCATAAAGCCGGCCAGTCAAACGTGAGGTAGCGCATTCAAGTATGTGTGAGTGTGTGTGTATGTCTATATTTGTAGGCACTTGCTACTAAACGGCAGCTTAACGTGTTCGAGATGATTGCAACATATGAATAGGTAACAAAGAATCGAAATGTTTCAATGAGCTTTAAGCTTGTTGGTGCGCTGTGTGTCTATAGGCGAAGAGGTGGATGAGCTGTCTAATTTGAAGTAAATTTCGTTGTGCAAGTAGGCGTTTATTGCTAAGTCCCTTATTTTTGTTGTTGTTGTGTGATGTGCCTCGTTAAGAAGTCGACTGAGGTAGGTAGCATGATTCGCACTGAAAACGTAGAAGAATGAAAGATATTAAAGCTAAAGCGTTTATGAATTGAAACAGGGTGCAAAAGTGAGAGCAATTCCAAAAAAAAAATATTCTTTTAAATGCGTTCCCGCACACTTTTTATATCCTTGTAAAAAGACAAATATTTTTTTTTGTGCGCGATTGGGTAGATATAAAAAAAAGGGGGAGCGATTCCAAGAAAATATTTTATTTTAAAAATTAAATTTTTTAAATTCGTTCACGCACTTTTAAAATTTTTGTAAATTTGCTTATAAAAAAGAGATCAATTCCAAAAAAATTTTATTTCAAAAATTTTTTTTTTGTCCGGTAGTGGGTACAAAAAAAAGATGAAGCATTTCCATAAAAAATTATTTTTTCAATTCGTTCACGCAATTTTTTTAAAGCTTTGTGAAATTAAAAAAATTTTATATTTTTTTGTTGTGCGGGATTGGGTATAAAAAAAGAGGGAGCAATTCCAAAAAAAATTGTATTTCAAAAATTAGTTTGCCTAAATTCGTTCACGCACACTTTTCAAATCTTTGTGAAATTAAAAATATTTTTTTTTGTTTTTTTTTTTTGTTTTTTTGTGTGCATGTGTCTAAAAAAAGTCGAAAGCGGGCTAGTTGATATCGTGCTTCAATATGGCCACCCTGTTCAAAATCAACAAAAACACCGAGACAATTGATGCACACCTCATTGAATTTATTGTATTTTCCTGCATATGCCGTTATACCAATAAAGCGCACTACAATAACAACAAAAATAGCAATCACCGAACAATTGAATATGAACAATGAAGCAAAGTAAAGCGGAAAAAATCATGAAAATATCATCAATGCGAACACAACTAAACACACGCACATACCGTATTAAACACGTGTGTGGACGGACATTAACTTATGAGTCAGCTCAAAAAAGGTATGGGATGAGGTTGCGAGTATTAAATGTGGACAATGGTAGATAATAATAACTTTTGCGCTGACGATTTTTATGTGGCCAAAAAAGGATAAATTGAAGGTGGCAACCAAGTTTGATGCAATAACAACAGCAACAATACGCTAAGTACCGTTGACTTGTGGGGAAGAGAATTGTAAGCGTTAGCAAATCCTGTGATAATGAAAATAATATAAAAGAAGTAAGAAAGTCTACTAATATACTCAACTGTGAGACTAGCTATTTCTAGGTTAAATATAATGGAAATTGGGCCCTGCCGAGTCAGCAGTTTTGGGAGCGATAAAATCTGATAATTCTACCCAGGGACATTCCAAATATGGCCATTCCAAACACAACTGAACGAAAAGTGAAGAGCAAATAAGCAATTTGAGCCCTGATAACGCCTTTGATGTCCTCCACTCTTCGTCGGATAGGCTACTAGGGAACGGGAATCCCTCAAGATGATCTTTTATCGCGGTACTTCCCTCTCTTTCCCTATATTTCTCTTACTCCAAAAAAACAGCCTTCCTTCTTTTATTCTACCTCTCTTTCCTACTCTCTCTGTGATCCCTTCACCACCTCTCATTCTCTCTCTTTCACTAACCCTCAGTCCTATTCCCACTCCCTCTTTTTGTTTGAACTTCTCACAATATTCTGTTTTCTATTCGTGATTTCTATGTTAGAAACAACAACAAAAGCTATAATCACACAAAGTTTTCTTTGGAAGGGACAAATTCGAAATTTATTTTGCAAATAAATTTGAAATTTTGGAAAATTTTTTTTTTTTTTTTTCATAAGTCGCTAAGTGCTTGTGAATAAAAATCGACTTGGACTCAAATAGCACTTAACTTTGTTATACCAGAATATTTCTGTTATTTTGTATTAGATAGCGACCAATAACGACCAATCTCAACTTCGGATTTTTTCGTTTATTTCAGCCGATAAATAAATCTGCATCAATCTCCATTCGTTTCCGCGCTTATGACCCACACTAAGTAAGCGTATAAAGCTATGCTCAGTTGAGTATAAAAATAAATATATACAAAGCTGCTTTCCAATTCAACTCCTAAATATACCGTTAACCACTCAACTCGTTAATGCAGCATTTACGGTTATCTGCTATGTGCGAAACGAAATAACAGTAAACACCTTAGCTATGAAATTTGAGCTGACCAACAGCAGGATATTTAATATAAGCTAAGCGAGTATGAGCTTCATTTCACTGGCGATTATATAAGCATTGAATATGAAATTTCTCTTGGGAAATAAACTGATGTGAGCAAGTAGTACACACGTCTATAAGCAGAGGCGGGCGAGCGATTGAACGTCTGCAATCTAATGCCTAATACCACTTCACCTTATGTCGCGACCTCAGCAGCAGAAAGGACCCAACCACTTAACCTTGTACTTATCCTTTGTATTGGGAAATTGTTGGCAGTTTTTTTTTTTTTTTTTTTTTTATTGACCACTTGAATTGGTTGCGCGGGCAGCAATTGTATAGATATATTCGAATGCGTAGCGATGGCTAGTCAGAAGTTTAAGTTCGCCTGGGGATCTCACCGTATCGCATGTGTGCGCTATTCACATTTGGCGTGCAAATGGGCGCTGTGATTCACCTAAAACGTTTCTAATTTGTTTGCTTTGATGAAACGTGAGTAAATGTTTAATGTTGCTCTTTATTAAGTCGAGTCTATTACCTATGCGGCGTGATGAGCACTTCATCTTGGTTGATTGAACAAACGAAAAATGAAGAAAAGAAAAAAGTTAATGGAAAAGTAAATGAAAGCAGGTTATGTTACTAGTGGAAGACCTAGAATGGTAGCTTGGGTTGAGTGAGCAAGGTAGTTGACTTGGTTCGGATGGGTTGATTGACAGTTCTACTTGGGTAAGGTGGACTTACTTTTGCTTTAATTAGTTTGAGCGAGAAATTCAAAACCAGATCTGCGGAGTACGAGAAAAAATGGACCCTTTTAAGTTCGATTTCCAGAAAAACCCTGATCATACTTGTCATTTCTTCATCCTTGCTAGCCTGCAAAAACACAAATCAAAATAAGTAATTGTGCTTAAGTGAGTCGAGTGAGATCGGGGAAGCGATCGGTTCAAAAGACTCATCCAGCTACCCTGCAAGACTATTGTTTTTTTAGTTTTTCTCAATAGAAGTCTATGCGTCCCCACACCAGCTGTTGAAATGAGAATCACTTACAGCTGCGGAACATTGCAATGATTTTTATGATCTCTTGTGAAATCAAATTGGAACCCAAGAAAGATTTTTCCATGAGTCATCTTCAGTACTATTTTCTAAAAATATTCCTCTGTCGTCCTGAATTTCTGGAATTTGAATGGGAGTTTTTTTCACACAGCCTCTCAGTAACTATCCACACAAATAGACACCGAGACGTCCGTTAAGTGTTTCTGTAAAGTGGATTTATAACTCTCTCCCAGTCTATAACAAAATGGATTAGGAGTTGATTTGGCAGAGAGATTTTTTCTACACTTCCACCTCCTTATCGAAAATGATAAGCTGTAGGCGTCTATCAGCTCCAGACTGCTGTTGAAGCTATCAAAGTTTTCGACTCATAACAATCAATTTAGACCGTCGAAGTGGACCACAAAATCTGCTCACCTACACTCAACACTCCATAAGCATCACTTAAATATTTCTCTCAATATATCCAGAGTCCACGATCCCAACAAACTAACCATTCAACATTTGACTAAAATAAATCTTTCAAAGTTCAAATAAAATCTTTCTTTAAATTAAGCAAACAAATTTAAGAAACTCAACATCCACCCCCAGCACATCTTCAAGAACTTGAAATTACCATGCAAGCAATAGCCCTCAGCGCAATCATAAAACAGTTATTTGACGCTTTTGCCATTTACTGCTGCTCAATGTTTATGTACTCACACTCACACACACACAAACACACACACTCACACTACTTCTTTTACTTGTTAAACACGCCCAGCTATCCTTGATTGAGCTCATCGAATTGCGATTAAACGATTTTACCTACATAATGAAATTCTACGCAATCAAATTCAAAATTTTTGCATTCCTTTGTCATAATTTTGCGCATATCGCAAGCATTACAACCACAACGCCCTACACCGAGAAACAACAACTACGATACGTTGTACCTTCCTTGCCTTTCCTTTTGCCTTCATTATTATTGACGTTGCCAATATTTTATTAGACTACCCACCGTTGTTGGTATGTTGCAGCTTGAGGCTAAGAAGAAAATCATTTTGTTGAGTTCAAGTATCGGTGTAATAAATTCGCTTGTTATTTGCTTAAAAAGTTGTTCCTTTTGTTTTCCACATCAATGAGAAATTATGCTTCCTGTGCGCTATCCCAGCTGCGTGGGTTATATCTAGGGGTGGGGATTAACAAAAGTTTGCGTTGTTTGTTGATATTGGTATGGAAGGAATTTATTCTCAATATGGGAAAAATTGGAAGGACATACCGTATTAGTTAAATATAATACTTGTCATTCTTCTCCACTGGTCTAATTCAAAACCAAGTAATCCAAAAGTTGTCTTCACTGGCTAATCTTTCATGAACTTCTTCAGACGAAAATCGAAATTTGCTCAAGGAATATCTTGTTGCTTTTCGGATTCTCCAATTTTCTGAAAATATCTTCCATTACCCGTGAAACGTTTAACTACAACTAAGGTACGAAATGCGGCGTTGTCAACTGTACCAAAACCGCCCTATCCATTGCCGAGCCTTAGTTAGTCCCCCTCCTACTTAGCTTCAATAAACTTAAGAATGCGCGCAGCAGATTTCGTTTGGGTAATCGACAATTTGCCAACAAAACGACCACGCCCCCACCTTTGTTGGAGCAACGTAAGCAACAACTACCCATCGAACTAAAAGGCACATTGACTCAGCTGCCCTTATGAGCTCGCTTGCCACACACACCACTCACACCCAACAATTCCACCACCTGAAATTGCGTACGGTTATCGATATCTCGCATCAGCAAACCATCACCGCTGCCATCATAATTTTATGCTGCATACGCTTTTATAGCATTCTGATAGCTGCGCGCATCCATTTCAACCATATTCTAGCTCTTGCCTCCATTTGTCTTGAGTACGATCCAATGTTTTCCAATGAGCTTCACTATGCGTTGCACTGCACCACCGCTCTTGTGCACCAGCTCAGCTTCAGCGTGGGTAAGCGTCATCATATTTTCTTAGTTCTGTTAAGCTTGAGAAGGATACCTTTTGTGCATTTAAGTTTAAAATTAAACCGCATATTGTTTCGGTTGTTGCTTCCGGTTGTTAAATATTGAACTTGCCACAAATCGTTGCCACACAGACGTTCTTAGTTGTATACCTCCTTACCTTGTATGCGGCAATGTCAGTGAAATTTTTCTTTATTTTTACTACAGCTGCATCGAGGGGGACCCTGCAGTCAACGCAACTAGTTATAATTCTTCAAAACTAGTTTGAGCCCCAAATAGCAGTAGAAGTGTATTTAAGAAATAATAAAATTAATTTCAGAATAGTCACTTGTAATTCAGAAATTGTAAATTGTATTTCAGAATAGTCATTTGTATTTCAGAAATAATAAAATTAGTTTCAGAATAGTGAATTGTATTTCAGAAATTGTAAATTGTATTTCAGAATAGTCATTTGTATTTCAGAAATAATAAAATTAATTTCAGAATAGTCACTTGTAATTCAGAAATTGTAAATTGTATTTCAGAATAGTCATTTGTATTTCAGAAATAAAAAAATTAGTTTCAGAATAGTCAATTGTATTTCAGAAACTGTAAATTTTATTTAAAAATAGTCATTTGTATTGAGAAATCATAAAATTGATTTTAGAATATTCAATTGTATTTCAGAAATAGTAAATTGTATATCAGAATAGTCTGTTTTATTTGAAATTAGTAAATTGTATTTCAGAAATCAAAAAAATTAGTTTCAGAATCCATAAGATTTGTATTTCATAGATCAATTGAATCTCAGAAGCCGTAAATTGTACTTCACAAGCTGTAGAATATATTTTTATAATTTTCGCCTTTTTGAGTACTTTTCGGACTAGTTTGAGGTGAGTTAGAAAGTTCTAGTAATACATCAGTCTGTCTCCTGTTCTTCACCATAAAGACTACATGACGACTATGTTCATATAGAAATGTATAGGTGCGTGCGTGCTGCACGTAGCACTGACGCCAAGGAGTCTTAAATTTTTTTATTAAAATTTTGTCTGTTTGTAGGTGGTGAGGTGGGTTGTCTTCAAGTAGAGATTTACATGAAATTTTCATCTCCTTCACTCAAGAGATTTTTACATGCATTTTGTTTAAGCATAAAATTGCGGAAGCATTTTTATTTTTATGACATATAAATGGTTGTATTGCTATTAAATTTCCACATATGTTCAAAATATATAAATAACTCAGGTATTAAAATATTGGTTCTGCTTTGAAATTTTACAATGGTAGAAAATGTTTCCCTCATCATCTTTATTACTTATGAGAAATTTCAAAAGCTGCCAACAAAATTTATATTAAAGGATATTTTTCTTCTTTCAAAATATTCTGTAAGTGGTTCTCGAAATTCTTTAAATGGACCAACCGAAAAGAACAACTAAATTTTATGAAACAAAATTCAGAAACCCATGACAATGCAAGTGAAATGGACTTAATATAAAGGTAGTAGCATTGGTCGAGAAATTTAGAAAAAACCTTTGAAGTTCCCGGCACTGTAAGGTCTTGAAAATTAGCACATAAATCAGGACGCTATGACTATTCAACTTGTACTCAAGTGTGATCCCTTGTCCCTCTATTTTTGCACTTCAAAAGTTTTCGCTACAGATAAGTAAACTCAAATCCCCTAATATCGTGCTTTAGAAACGGGGAAAACATCGCGAAGGTATCAGCTTTTTGCCGCCAGGATGTGCGCAACAAATGTGAATACGAGCATGTGAAGCATACTTCTGGGCGTTGTTGCTTAGGGGCAATCACACATACACACATTCGACCATGTTTGGGCTACTTTCAGGCGACTTGAGCAAGTAAAATCAAGAAAAAATTCTCAATCTTTGCATATATTTAAATATTATCCTGTCAACGTGTGTCTGCAACATCAATATTTGTATGACTACTATTTATGAGAGTGTGTGTGCGTGTGTGTGTGTGTCGCTGAGATGTGT
Organism: Sphenella marginata; assembly: GCA_951509765.1. Lineage (NCBI taxonomy): Eukaryota > Metazoa > Arthropoda > Insecta > Diptera > Tephritidae > Sphenella > Sphenella marginata. Next base: position 114,734,918 of record OX608079.1, read on the forward strand.
GTTTGTTCACTAAAATGGATATGTACGGACATTTTTATGCATTTTCTTAGCGGCGATTTTTATTCTGCGACACGTTTTCTATTAAATGTCATTTTATCCTTTATGATTTCTTATGTTTACTTTGAATATAATTTTGGTTAAGTGTGTTTGTATGTGGATGTGTTATGTGTGGGAGCCACGTGTAAGGTATGTAGGTGGAACGAGGGATGTTTAAATTGGAGAAGAAAAATTTTGATTTAAAATTGTAGAGAATACCAACAAATTATTTGAAAATTTAAAATCTTGCAGTTCAAAGTTATGGTGAGGGCCAACTTCGATATCGGTGATAGATTATGGAACCCTTCTATGATTCAAAGAATAGCTCTTTTTCTTCTTCTAATAAAAATCTGGAGTCTCTCTATTCTTTTCTACTTAAATCAAATTTAACTGTCGTCGCAACCCAGTCCTTTCTTCGAACTGTAAACACCAGGGGATCCAAATGTGCCAGCGCATCACATATGTATAGACATGGCTTTGCTTTTAACACCATTTAACCTTTATTACCTGTCAATGCATGCTCTCAATAACTGCTGAATAAACGTTAAAACTGTCACAGAAACAAGCAAAACATTAACTCTCTTACAAGTTCGCTCACTGCACTCAGTGCTGCACTAAATAGCCAGCTATGTTCAAACTCCCAGCTGCCCAGTTTGCGTTTTCTGTGTGTGCGTCCGTGTGTATGTGTGTCGTTGTGCATTGTTATGGGTAATAATTTTAAAAATTTATGAACTGCGTCCATAAAATGACTGCCCTACCACCAAACCAATAGAAACTCAAACTAACATACAAGCACTTTCATATATTCGCCCCCAGTCCAAAATTTGTCCTTTGATTTCATCTCCCAAACCTCACTTTATACTCCTAATGCTCTCTTTGTGCACCTGCAGCTGGGTGGCCGCTTGCTAATGGCTTCACTGTGACACTATCACTCCAAGCAAGGTGAAATTTATTTTCATATTTTACACGTTGGTTTTGCGAGCTCACTGTAGGATGTCTGGTCTGTTGGTTGCGTCCTACCATTGAGCGGACATCTGGTTGGTTGGCGCAGCCTGTGTCGGTTAAATGATGCTTGTCGCTATTTATGTCCATGTTCTACGTCATACTAGAGTAATTGAATTTTTAGTTTAATAGATTTTAAATTACCTTAGAGATTTTTTTAGAGGTCGTGGGGTGTGGTATGAACTAGTAGAACAATCATGGAGTGAGTTTATATACACTTTTTCGGATTTTTGTAAGACTGTGAATACCAGAAGATATATAATTAGTTATGTAGCCAAACTTTATCATTCAAACATCAATTCCCGAGAATGACTTTTTTCTAGAAATTCCATTCTTCCACGGCAGTTTGCTGAACGATCGCATTAGTCCCAATAACTACGCCAGTTGTTGATGAGCAGCTCAGCTTGGAATTTGCCCAAATGTTTTTAAATTGCCTACTCGAAGCCCAATAAGTTTTTGACTACAAAATACAGTAAATTTAACTGTGAGCTTCAGTGAAAGTAAGTCTTCTTGTGGTAATCATAAAAATCATACTCGATGAAAGGTTTTGTGAGGCGATATTTTTCAATTTCTCTGATCCCTTAATATTTTAACTGCTCTACACGCTCTTTATTAGGTCTCATCTTAAATATGCTGTATTTATTTGTATTTATTTATTAATATAATTGAGCACATACGTAGGCAACAACACGAAACTCAAAACATAAAACACAAAAGGCAAAACACAATACACAAAACACAAAACATAAAACACAAAACACAAAACACAAAACATAAAACACAAAACACGGTACACAAAACATAAAACACAAAACACAAATCATAAAACACAAAACACAAAACACAAAACATAAAACACAAAACATAAAACACAAAATACAAAACACAAAACACAAAACACAAAACAACAAAACAACAAAACACAAAACAACAAAACATAAAACATAAAAACCAAAACGAAAACTATTCTGGGTGGCATTCAAAAACTGGTTAGGTTCCTAAGATAAAAAAAAAAGTTCTGCATATTTGGACCCGAAAAAAAAATTGTTCTCTGCACTATAGCACTTATCAGGTCACAGCAGGGACCATATACATATGTAGTGGTAGTACTGTATCGTCTGACTTTCACAAAGTACATAACAACAACAACGCAAAAAACAGGAAATCATTTTAATATCTGCAACGTCTCGTCTATTTCTATTTCCGCTTACATCCTTCAAACTGGTTTTCTCATTTCAGCGCACTTCCATAACTCATTTACATTGACAGCCGCTGATAACTTGTTAAGCGCCTAAAAGTATACTTTACATAACGTGCTAATTATCGTATTCACTTTGAAAGTGTAAGCATTGCCGAAGGTATTAACCAACCGCCAATGACACAAAAGGTATCTTAATCACACAAAACTTTGAAGAGTTAACTTTAAATGAAAGTAACAAAAGTGCTTGAATGTAACTGCCGTCAAACTCGCTTCCTGTTTGAGCACACACACACACACATAGAAAAGTCGTGAACTTGAAATACTTAATTGTAACAGAGATAAATACTTTGTGGGGCGCCACAACAACCACTTTGCACTTAAAACAAAACTCTACTCTCTAAACACAAAGCGCGGGGGTAGCCAACGATAAGAAGACGCCAATAAAGTAGCTCCAACGTGGTGAACACACACACTTGCATGCAGAAATTTTTGGGGGGGTATGGTGCACTTAAGACAATCTGCTGAATTACCTACTTGAGCAATTCTATTTCATGTAAGCCAACGAGGCAAAACGTGTTTTAAGTGCGTCAAAGAAATTTTGTTGTGTTCCAAGTGCGATGAGGCAAGTGTGTCATGTCATTATGTCGAAACATTTAACGCTCTAGATATGAACGTCAAATGCCAATGGTTATTACCTGCTCAACAACAACTAAGCCACAAATGAATTTGAATACAACAACAAAAGTCTTAGGGCCATATGCCAACAACGTTCATAAGACCGCACAACAACAACCTAGATAATGTTTTAATGTGAATTTTTTACGAGCTAAAATATGAAAGTTTTGAAAAGTGCAGGCCATTATGAGTTATGAAAAGATTATGAATGCGAAATTTTGTGTTTACAACAGCTTAAGATAAATAAACAGGTAATTTCATTATGCATTACTTTTATATTACTTGCTGCTTGTTCTTCTTGATGGTGTTGTTGTATGAAAGTTTTGTTTGTGTCAACAAAAGTTTCGGTGCATTAAAATCTTGCTGCTGCGACTTTTTGTGTTGGAATGAGTTTTGAAGATTGATGTCTAAGTTCACACACGTTTTGAAATAAAATAAAATAAAATAAAATAAAATAAACGAACGCTCACTGCAAATGTAGTGGAAAATTGTAAAATTTTTTTGACTAAATGCAATGCATACAAACGTGATAGAGGAACAAACATATATTTATCAACACAAATATGTATGTACAGACGGTTTTACAGTAGCTTCCAAAATTGCTCACATAAAACTAGTTGCGATATTTTAGTACGAGTTGAGACTAAGATTTCTTCTGACCTCGCTTGTAATAGCTAATTTATTTATTTATTAATAGTTGCATGGAGTATCTAGTAAAAAGAGCTGTTAAATAATGATTGAAAATTTGGTTAATTATAATTATGGCTTATTTGATTAGTTTTTGTCGTCCTCAAAAATGGCTTAATGACTATTTACCAGTAGATTTGCTTTTTTATTAATCAATATTAAATTGATTTAAAAAAGTTATTAATAAATTAGTTATCTAATTGATCTTAATTGCATTATTTGTATACAAATCACTGATTAATTAGGATTATTTTGAATGTCACTTAATTGCATTTTTGACATGTTTTTGTGACTAAGTTAAGTACTTTTTATTTTATTTTTTTGTTATATGAATGATTTTTTGATTAGTTCTATGTATTTCAATTTAATAAAACATTTGACAATGAAACGAGTAAATTGCATTGGGGCACTAGTTTTATGTTTGATGCTAATAATAATTAAAATTATTTATTTAATTGTTGAGTTTATTTTAATTGACATGACTATGAATGAGAATTAATTTCAATTGATTGATAAGTTTGGTTATTTGAATAATTTTGATTTCCTGAATGCTTTCAATTACTTGATTACTTTTAATTTCATGATTGTTCTTAACTAAAAATAATGGCAATATTTTCATTTTTTTTTTATTAATTAATTAATCATTTCTGATTACGAGCCTCAAAATAAGTTAATCATCCAAATTATTTTTCTGTAACATGAATTCACAAACAAACATAAAAATTCGAGGAATGCTCCAACAACAATTATCAGACAATTGTAGTTTGTAATCAATCTTTAATTTGAGATGCTTAGTAATGTTTACTTTGCAAATTTAATTACTCTTCATTACTTACTACAAGGAATTACAGATTTTAATCAAATCCTTTTGAAATAACTTGCAATTAAATGGTTTACCATCAAATAGTAATGATTGCTTGAAATTACTTACTTTAAATAATTGGGAATTGCAATCCAAATAGGTTTTCTTTGAAACTACTTTGTAATGATTACTTTCGGTATTTAATAATTCTAATTGCTAACTTCCTGTTACTCTAGTTTTTTAAACAATTATTAAGATTTCTCTTTATTTAAATGACGAGTAATGATTATTTTCGGCATTGAATTACTATTTATAATTATAGTAAAATGTGGTAGTTAGGTTTTTTTGTATGAACTGGCTTGAAATTATTATTTGAGTTTTCCTAAATACCTAAGTCAAAAATTTTAATTTTTAATAATTTTTTTTTTTAAATTACTAGTAATGATTACTTTCGTACTTCAATTACTTTGAATTACTTACTGCAAGGAACTGTAGTATGTAATGAAATCCTCTGTTTGGTGTCTTTTAGCTATCAAAGAAATATAGTTTTTTACGAGTTTAATAGTTTGATTTTGGTGTAATGGTTACTTTCGTACTTAAATTACTCAGACATTACTTTAATTTCAATTACTAACTATTAATTATTATAATTTGTTGGAACAAGGACTTCTAACTTGTTATCAATGTAATGATTACTTTCGTACTTAAATTACTCAGACATTACTTTAATTTCAATTACTAACTATTAATTATTATAATTTGTTGAAACAAGGAACTCTAACTTGTTATAAAATTAAGTATTTTGGTGTTCGTTTTTAAATTACTAGTAATGATTACTTTTCGATTTTAATTACTTTGCACAGGAATTATTGGTTTCTTTTTTTGAAACAATGAAATATATATAGTTTATATTGAGTTATGTGAGCTACTGTTAATTCTACATACACGGTCCGACTACTTTTCAGCCACCATGCCGGAAATGTTTCCATCAATATAAAACAAGGAAAGCTACAAATTTCGGCAACTTGAAAAGCTTAGCAAATCCAAGACTGAAAAAACAACAAAAAATCACAAAAACAAGAACAAAACGAATAACGTACGAGTTAAAATGTACCATAGAACCAAGACAAATTTTCGGCAAATGTGAAAAGGTACCCCGCAATCGCCAAACAAACATATGAGGTGAAGCGTTAAATGCGACAAAAGAAGAACAAGAATACGAAGTCTGATGCCATGTGCAACAGTGTAAAAAATTTGAAGTTAGAGGTTGACAATTGAAGTGAAATAATGTGAATGCTGCTGCTGCTGGCTGGATGCTGGCTCGTGCCGCGGAAATGTCACTAAAGAAAAAAAAAATTGGAAAATAAACGAAATCTAACGGTAATGGAGTGGACTTTATTTTTAATGTTGCCACAAATTGTTGTTGGCTGTGTGATGTACGAATGTCAACAAGCAAGCAAAAAGTAAGAATTTCCGAGTTCTCTTCACGTTTGTGTGATATTTCATGTCTTGGGCAGCACTTTCGCTCAAATAAGAATGTTAGTCCTTTACCCAAAAATAATGTTCATGAAAATTTTTTGCGCATTTACTTATTTTATGTTGTTTTATGCTTTGTTGCTCAGCAGTCACACTCACAAGCTCCCACATGTGTCTAAAAATCTGGCAACAAATGCGATTAGTCTTCGGTGAGTCCGCTATGAACTCCAAAAGAGCAAGCGAGTACTGCCAGTTCGAGTCCTTTTAAATGGGTTTGAGCATGTCCTTTGAAGAGACCACTTGGGCCAAGTAGTATTTACGTCTGACCAGACAACAGCAATTTAAATTGGCTTATATGGATCTAGTTGGGATCAATTATAGTCCACTGTAGACAAAATGACTCAATCGCTGACCACTCTCTTTCGAAACCAATCACACTACTTTTTTGCTGAGAAATTATACCCAAAACAATTCATACACCTTAACGACAACAATTGCTCACTCTTCTACCGGAAACACATACTTTTAGCGACGTGTGCGACTCGTTTTTACAGTTACTTGTTGGTATGCGTTGCACATTCGTCGGACTCAGGAAATGCGGCTGACTCTCTACGTGAAATTTCTTTAAGAAAATAGACTTTTGACATTTTGCACATTATTCACCCTTTTGTTGGAGGAGAGAAATGAAAAAAAGGGCATTATTTAAGTTTGTTTTGTCCATTTGTGTTTGATGAGGTGCGGCGGCATGTGCTGATTGTTCTGGCTGGTCCCAGCAACGTGATTTGAATATGATAGTTAAACGATTCATTTTGGAAATTTATTTTGGTATGCAGTCGCAATTGCCTATTTTAAAGAAGTTTTTTTTGTCTTTAAGAACAGCGGGGCTGTCTCCGGGAGTCGCAAAAATAAAAAGGCGGGTCTACCTAAATTCGTTAATATTGCGTTTAATTTTCCCCTTGTTATAGAAATAATAATTAAAAAAATTTAATCATGAGAAGAAAATCAAAACTAATCAAAAGTGGTTTTGATTACTTTTGATTATTTGCTGATTTTTTTTTTTTTTTTTGATAATTTTAGATTTTTTTTTTTTGATAATTTTTAATTTTTTTTCAGCATTATTGTAGAGGCGCATATGTAAATAAAAATATTGCATGGAAAAAAATTAAAAATAATTAAAACAAATTTTAAAAAAGAAATTGAAAAAAAATTTAATTTTTAATGATTATTTTCTAACTAATTAAAAAATTATTTAATAAATGAATATAATTTATACATAATTATAATCAAAAAGAAATTTAAAATAAATAAATTTATTTTTAATGATTACCTAAAATATTTAGAAAAAAAAATAATCCAAAAATATTTTTTCATTACTTTTGAATATTTTTTAATTCCTTTGATTTTTTAAAAAAATTTTTTTTCAAATCGTGAAAAATCAGGATTTTTTTGTTTGTTATTTTGTAGGGTTAGGGTGATGGCCACTCTTGCACGTTGGCCTATTAGGGGTGTTAAGGTATAATATGAAAAACAAATTAAAAACAATCAACAAGAAATTTATAAAAATAAATTTAAAAAAAAAAAAATTTTAATGATTATTTCCTCATTAATTAAAAAAAGTATTAAAAAGAAATCCAGATTATTTATATATAATTATAATCAAAAAGAAATTTTTAAAAATTAATTAAAAAAAAATTTAATTCTTAATTATTACCTTCAATTTTTAAAAATAAAAATTTATAAATTTTTTTATTTTCATTACTTTTGGCTATTTTTAATTTTCTTTGTTTTTTTTTTTTTTTAAAAATCGTAAAAAATTATGTTTTCTTTTTAATATTTTTTTACCTAATTAGAAAATAAGCATTTCAAATTAAAAGTAATAGTAATCAATTATTAAATCTATTCTCGTTACGATTAGTAATCATTATTTAACAGGTCTAGATATGTCGGGATGCACCAATATTCCCCTTGTAAAATATCGAGTACCAGGGATGTCGATAGTTTTTCAGCTCTACTTTCTAGTCTAGTCGGCTCAGCCACTAATGGATGGGAAGTAAATAATTGATTACTCAAATAACAGGCCTTGGTCGATTAAATTGCGACTTAGTTCTTTTCCATATTTAATATTTATAAGATAAAACTAAAAACAAGTTGTAAAAATAATCATTTCACAATTATAAAAATATGGATTATTTAAAAATTTGTGAAAGAGCAATAAACTTTAAGGCAACTTCATAAAAATTATACTAAACGAAATATTTTACAGCAAAATATTTAATCTCAACCGCCTTTGCTCAATCAAATAAATTCAATTATGAAAAGTAAACAAACAACAAAAATCGTGGAAGTAAAAGTTTTGCAACAATTAATGCATAAATTAACCTTCTTAAGAAAAATCATTCAACATGGCTTATGATTAATTCCTAAACCACAGACAACGCGCAATAAAGTAAAACCATCAAGCAAGCAAAAGAGATGAGGCCACTAAGTAAGTACTTAAATAAAAAACAAAACCAAAAGTTTAAATATAATGACATACCTCGATTACATAAACCTAATGCAGAGGGTACAAAAACAAGATCTTTAAAGTAGCTCAGAGTAAGTACAAGACAATTAGACACTCAGCGAGACAACCATACCGAGTTGAAAAGAAGACTTACTGACACCCATACAAAACAAACAAACAAAAAAACAAATAAAGAGCATCGGTAATGCCGATAGATACTTGGATAGAGTGTAAGAGAGAGAGAGAGAGAACGATAGACTGAATTTCAAATGCGAGTTGCAAGTTGAAAACCATCAAAATAATGTTGATGAAGTTCTTAAGTTAATTATAAATTTGTTGGCAACCGCAAACAGCGAGCAAATGTTTTTATTTTCACAAACGCACGCACGCACGCAATACCTAACATACGCACTCCATATAAATCTTAAAGCAACTTACTTACTGGGGGTGGGGGAGCATTGAAGCAAGCCAAGTGCGTTAAGCAAAAGTAAAGGGTTGAAGTGCGTCACCGCTACTCCATTCGCTAGCATTCAGCGGAATTAAAAGTTTACCCGGCTTTTCCTTAATACTTTTTATTTTTGTTTCGATTTTTTTTTCTTCTTCTTTGCTAAAGCTTTGGCTTCTGCTGCTGCTTAATTTTTTTCGTTTGCACAAATTCTTCTACTTTTTTTTTGTTTTGTTGGAAATTGAATTAACGTCTTCAGCTACCGAAACCGGATGTCATTTGCTTCTCATCTTGGAGACTTACGTTAAGTGGTGGCAGGAGTAATTGCGGTTGACAGTCTTATACCTTACCCATACTCACAGTTACAGTCGCTCACTGTGTAAATGAGACGGCGTATTTTTTTTTCGAATTGAATATCTCAGTTTATGTTTTTCGAAGTTTCGAGTTCGAACTTTTTTTAAAAAAGGGCCCTGAATGTTTAAATTTTTTAAAGCGTTCTTTTCCATAAAAAATATATATTTTTATACGAAAGAAACTGGAAAATAGTTTTAGAAAAGAATTTCTAAAAATTTAAAGCGAAAAATATAAATTGTATACTTCATTGAACTCGAGCACTATATTTTCGCTTTTCGGATTTAAAATATTTTAAAAAATTAACAACCGACTTTTAGGTTTCCATGAAAAATATAAAAAAAGTTAAATTTTAGCAATTAAAGCTCCTTTTGTCCTACTGTACCATTACAGCTGTTTACCACTGTACGTATCCAAACATACACACCCACATCGATGTGCTCGTACTCCTCTCATTCCAATCAGCATACCTTGAGCACACATTTAACCACTCACGAGTAGCGGTACAACACATCCTGCTACTCCTTCCTCACTTAAGAATTCTTTGCATTTTCAACTTTTGTCGCTTTTATTTACCTTTGCGTATTAAAAATGCAAAAATGTCTTGAGTTATGCTGTTTTTGCATAGCTAAGCAGCAATTTCCACAGTTAAGATTCATTCGTGGTTTATAGCATCTTAAGCAGGGCAAATAAGATTACGTGGAAATGCTGTCGCCAGGAAGTTGTTGGCTAGATGAACCAACTGAAAGAGTGCCTATTAAACAAATAGCAAACTAAGACGAAGTTAATTAAGAATCAACAAAGTGAGTTTATCTTTTAAATGTAGATACATTTGATATGACATTTTGCAATAGCGGTAAATGGCTGAGATGTTGTGCTGAATACACCTGAAGGTGGACTAGGTTTTTTTTTTTTTTTGGTTTTTTCCTGGAAGAAAATTTTTGAAGTGAAAACTCTTTTAGGGGTGTTATTAATTTTTCGAAGAATGAAAGGCTATATAACAAAATCTACAAAAAATTTTATGTTCTCAGCCAGTTCATGGTCACTTAAAAACAAAAAATGTAAAATAGTGTTTTTAAAAAAAGTGGAAAAAGGGCTAACATTCATATCGGATCGAAATATAAGATTTGGAAGCATATAGTAAAATTTCATCAAGAATAACTTTGTAGAATATTTTAAGCAGTTGGCTCTCTCATAAAAGCGTGTTTTTGGCACTTTTTCGTAATATTCGATTAAAATGTTATTTGCGAGGATGTGAGAGGGTTAACATGTTTCAGGAATACTACTGTTCTATAAAGCAATTAGTGAGAAGTTAAATTTATTTAAGATGGGCATATCTTGCCGCGACTATAAAAGCATCCAAACTCTCTATGGTCTCAAAAATATGGTCCCTCCGATAGCTTCTATTTGATTCATCATATTTGATCTCAGAAACTAATCGTTCAGGGCTTAAAGTGGCTCTAAATATAATGGACCCACTCTCTTTGATATGAGGCAACTCATGAAAAATTTAAAATTTGTTTCAAGTCGAAGCACAAAAACTTATCTCCATTCAAATACTCTCAAATAACCAAAGTTCACAATTGAACGAAATTTTAAGAATTCATATGTTTCGGTATCCAATTGTGTGCCATTGCAGCTGAGCGCCAACAACAACATTTTGTTCCTTGCATGTTCAAGTGGCAGACAATGACGCCGGCTGACAAGAGTGGCCACAAACGCGCCAAGACTGTCAGCCAAGACACAATGTCGCTTTAGGTGGGAAGAGTTTTTGCGTTTGTACGGCAGACATTTGTTGATTTTTGTGCTTGAGCTGCAAGTGACAATGCAAAAGTAGACGACAGCAAAACCCAGAGCAATGTCGACAAAAAAGGCAACAAAAAATGTGAAATTAAATTAAAATGCAAATTAGGTGGCGCACAAGTGTAGCAATCGATAGCGCTGAAGTGGAGACGAACCAAGAAGGCGCAATGTGCGACAGCTGGCGCTATAGCAAAGAGGTGGCTGAAGTGAGTCTACCTGGAAGCTACAAAGTAAGGAGTTTAAAGCTGTCACTTTGGCAGGCAGCAAAATGCAATGAAGTCATCTCCAACGCAAGTTCAACGCGCTCTGTTTCTGTGTGGAGAGTCTTAAGCGCTCTTCTTTTTTTTTTCTTGTGCGTGCAGGTGCCTTAAGTACTTAAGACTCACAAGAAGTGACAAATTGTTATAAACAAAATGTTTACATTCGGCTTTGTAGTCGTCGCATGCAGATTTACATAGCTTCGTTAAAAAGTGGTACCTACGTCAGGCGTGGTGTGACCCTTGCCACGTCAATCTGCAAGTGTCTTGCAACATGGAGCAGCCAACTTTTTCACTGTTTACCTATGCAGCTGCCAAAGTAAGTTGCTTTGTTGTTGTTGTTGTTTTACTTTTTATGCATATTTTAAATGCCTTTCCACATTTTTTTCTCAATTCCCGTCACTTGGCTTTTACGCTACCTCCTGGTAGATACGCTACTCAAAAGCTTGATTGTATTTCTTTTCTGCCGCTTTCTACTCTTCTTCTTGTTGTTGTTATAAATTATGCAAAGAAGTTACTTAATACCGTTGTAACCTTAATTTAATCTTGTAATCTGTTTTGTGGCAAGTGCAATAAATAATTCACAAGTACTACGCTCTATTCAAGTTGTTACTGTTCGTAGGTACTTTGTTGTTGTGACTCCTTGGCTGCGTAAGCTTCTTTAGCCCGTAAGCACCTTTTCGCGTGAATTTGATGAATCGCTTTGTTGAAGACAATAAAACAACAAGTTTAACTAGCGACGTTGTAGGAGCTTCAGCAATATTATGCATACGAGTATGAGGAGAATATGATTTGAGTTTTTTTTTTTTTAACGCTACTTGAGTGAAATCAAAGTCCTGGGAGTAATAAGAAAAAAGTGATGAATACAAAAATTAAGTAAATACTATACGTATTAATTTGTTAGGAGCTTCTGTTATTTCAGTCTATGATTTGTATTCGGATCTCACTCAAATGAAATGATAAAAAATTATGCTACAAAGATTTAAATAAACTATGCATATTCTAGGTCCCTAATTATAAATGGTAGCGAAAGGACCAACAACAGGCCGAACTCTTTTCCCGCAAGTAATATGACATATACTTCGAAATGAATGAATATAACACCGAATCATGGAATCTGGCCAAAGCTGATGAGGTCAGAGTATCAAAGTAAAACTCAATGATGGTCTTTTGAGAGGAAGTTTCGACCTGGACGTTGCTCCCAGATCCTCCTTTGAAAGCAGACGAGAATAGTATTAGCTATTACTGTAATACCTAGGAACTGTTAACAATAATAACAACATTTCTGCAGTGAAAGAGTCAGGTGCGGTGCCTAATGATCATGATGTTATACATTTATTAGGGTGAGTCAAAGTTTTCTTTTCTCCACCCACCACGTGTTGAGAAAATTAAAAAAAAAAAAAAAATTAAAAAAAAAATATAAATAAAAAAATTTAATAAAATTAAAAAAAAATTTAAATAAAAAAATAAAATAAAATTTTTTTTTTGCATTTTTGTGTTACTTTTATTCTATATTCACCAAATAACAACAAAAAAAAAATGTTTATGTCGAAGTAAAGAGCGTGACGGAAAGAGTTAATCAACTCGATTTTTTACATAAATATTTATTTAATTATAATTAATACTTCAAAGGGAATAAGTTTGGTCCAAAATCGTAAAGAACAAAGATAAATTAAAAAGAAATTGGGAAAAGTAATACTTGTTAGAGACTTACGCGCGGTGACCGAAGTGAAAGAAAACAAGACCTTCTAGTTCAATAGTCTTTAATTCAGTAAATATATAAATGTAGAACAGGTTTTACAGAAGTAGGTAAGAAGTGTGTACAAAGGAAAGTAGAAGAAGCAGTAGGGTTGTATTTTTAAGTAATCCAACAAATTCCGTCTCAACCCAAATGCTTTTCTATGTGTAATGAATGATATATATTTTAATATGCATTGTAGTACATTAGTTATATACTAAGCAAAATCTAATTTCAAAAGTTTACATAATGTTTTGTGTTTCTCTGTAGGTAAATATTTTGTAAATATATCAGCCGCATTTTTGGCTGAAGAGACATGTATAATTTTAATTTCATTTTTCTCTTTTAATTCTCTTATGAAGTGATATCTTATATCTATATGTTTGCTGCGTTTGCTTGATACACAATTGTCAACAGCAAACTGAGCACTTTGATTGTCGCATAGTATTGTTGTTGCATGCTCAATGCCCTCACTGCAGCTCAGTTCGCGCAATAAGGAACGATGAAACGAAACCTCCTTTGCTGCTTGACTCATTGCTATGTACTCCGCTTCCATCGTGCTAAGAGAGACTGTCGGTTGTTTTTTCGACTCCCACGATATCAGGCCTTCGCCAAGAAATAGCGCGAAACCACTTTGCGATTTTCTGTCCACCAAATCTGCCGCCCAATCAGCATCACTGAAACACGATAGCTTGCCTGTGCCCGATTTGTATGTTATAACCGCTTTTGGATTTTCCTTAAGGTACCTAAGCACACGTTTTGCTGCTTGAAAATGTTCGCTATGCGAGTGGTTATGAAATTGTGCCAACCTGGATACGCTATATGCAATATCTGGACGCGATATAGTAGCTAAATACGATAGACCGCCAACCAACGACTTATATTCGGCCATATTGAAACCTTTGCATTCTTTATCTTTGCATTTAGCCAGAACCGTTCCACTCGCGTATGGTGTCGACACTCCATTACAGTTGTTCATATTCCAACGCTTAAGTAGCTCATTCACATACCTGTACTGGTGTATTTGTATATCTCCATTCGGAACGGGACGTTCAACTTCGATACCAAGGTAGTAACTTATAGGTCCCCTATCAACAGCCTCTACTTCTTCGTTAAGCATTTCAATAATTTCTTTTAATGTTGATTCAGAGGAACACGCCAGTATAATATCGTCCACGTATAAACTCAGGATGTTTATCTCGTTGTTCTTACACATCACATAAACGCAACTATCTGATTTACACCGCCTGAATCCAATGTTACACAGAACGCTATTTATTTTAATATTCCAATACCTTCCAGACTGTTTAAGTCCGTAAAGCGATTTGTTAAGCTTGCACACCCGAGCCGGGAATTTGCTGTCTTCGAAACCCTCCGGTTGTCGCATGTAGACTTCCTCACTTAGTTCGCCGTTCAAGTAAGCAGTTACCACATCGATGTGGTTCACGTAAAGCTTATATTTCGCGGCAAGAGCAAGTAGAAGGCGAATAGTGGAGAACTTTGAAACTGGCGCGTACGTATCATTGAAATCTACCCCCTGCCTTTGGGAGCAGCCCTGTGCTACAAGTCTAGCTTTGTACTTTTCGACAGTACCATCTGCTTTATACCTTTTGGTAAACACCCATCTACTACCTATTATATTTTTGTTTGATGGCCGATCTACGAGAGTCCATGCATTATTTTTCATTAAGGAATCGTATTCCGTCTGCATTGCGCACTTCCAATGTACGCTTTCATCGCCATTCACCGCCTCGGACATTGAAGTTGGGCTATCAACAGCTAAATTTAAAAGCTCTGGCCTATCAGTAATATATTTCTTGCGTGGCCTTCCAACCTTACCTTCACGACAAATGCGCGGCCGCCCTCTCTTTCGTTTACCATCAACTATCTGACCATCATCGCTGCTTTCATCTACACTTGACGAGGTCTCATTCACTTCAATCGCACTTTTGATTGGTGCTACTGGTTCAGTGGTATTTACCTCGTCGCTCGCAGTGGGTGCTAATTCTGTGCTTCTTACATCGCTACTCATAAGTGGTACTAATTCTGTGCTTTTAACGTCGTTGCTGTCGCTCATAAATGGCTGCTGTTCTATTTCTATTTCTATACTGTTTTCCTTTAAACCTTTAGAATCGATCTCACTCTTATCATTGCTGCCAAAACTACTTTCGAAACATATGACATCTCTACCTATTATAATTGATTTAGTTTCTGTGTTGTACAGCCTGTAACCTTTGGTATGCGATGCATATCCAACAAAGCGAACCTTTGTACCTTTATTGTCGAACTTGGATCGACCCGGTTGTTTGTTAAGCAGCACAGCATTGCAGCCGAATACCTTCATATGTTTGACACTAGGTTTTCTTTCATACCAACACTCATAAGGTGTCTTTTCTTTAAGCAATTTTGATGGACTACGATTGCGAATGTAAGCAGCTGTGTTAACAGCTTCAGCCCATAACGAGTGAGGAAGATTGGAATACGACAGCATGCAGCGTGCCATCTCGACAACGGTTCTGTTAACTCTCTCGGCAATGCCATTTTGTTCTGGCGTATAAGAAACCGTGGTCTCGTGAACTATTCCATTCTCGCTACAGAATTTTTTAAAACTCTCATTTATGTACTCCTTCCCGTTATCAGTACGTAAACATTTTAGTTTTCGACCTGTTTGATTTTCAACTCTTAACAAAAAATCTTTGAAACATTTAAGGGCATCTGATTTCTGTCTAATAAATTGTATCTCTATGTACCTGGAGAAATCATCCACAAAAGTTATAAAATATCGCGCCACCTTGAGATTGAGTGCGCATCGGGCCACAAATGTCACTGTGCACAACCTGTAACACACCTTTGGTTGCTACATTCGTATAATGTGGAAATGGTTTCTTTGTAATTTTACATAAGGCACACGTTTCACACTTAAACTCCTCCGACTTATTTACTACTAGATCACGCACCATTTCTTTTCGCATTAACAAATTTAAATCAGCTGCATTTAAATGCCCGAAACGCTGATGCCATGTAACTAGATCGTTTTCCATGGCCACTGCCGAACTCAAATTCTCGTAACTTTTGTTTACATTCAAGTTCACAACAAATAACCCATCGTCTAAGTTAGCTTTCAACATAACATTACCTTTGACATCTTTCAGCCATGCGCTGTGTTTGTTAAACTGCACTGTATGTTTGTTATTTATTATTTTGCTAACAGATAAAAAATTCGCTTTCAAATCCGGCACATACAATACCTCTCGCAGTTCGATTAAAGAGTCATTTGAGCGCAGCATAATACTGCCTATACCCGCCGCCATTACAAAATCGCCAGAAGCAAGCATAATTTTTCGTGAATAATTTTTGATTGAGAAGAATAAATCTTTCTCGTAACACATATGCGCTGAAGCGCCGCTGTCTAAAATCCACATATTTTTGTTTCTCTTCTCATTCGCATAAAATAAACTTAGAACCGTAGGAGGCTGACGATTAGATTTGCATTTTGCTTTAACATGGCCACGTTTGCCGCAGTTAAAACATTTAATGTCATTGCGGTCACGCTTGTAGTGGGTATACCTCTTGTGGTCACTACTGCTGTTGTTGTCATTTTCGCTGCTTTGACTGCGCTGTCTACTTGTCGTTGTGCTTTTATCTTTGTTCCATTGCTTTTTCGCCGCAAATACCTTATCCGTAGTGTCATTCTTTTCACCTTGCCGTTGTTCTTCTTCGAGAATCTTTACTTTCAAACTCTGCCATTTTGGCAATTCATCTCTGCTCTCAATTGCGACCACGAAACTTTCCAGCTCTTCTGGAAGGCTGCAAAGCAACAATAAACTTAATAAATCATCTGATACAGTTATGCCGACCTCATTTAACCCATCCACAATCGAGGAATATTGATTTAGTTGAACGGAGAATTTTTCCGACATTGAAAATTTAAATTTTTACTAATCTTTTGAAAAGATTCAACTTACGAGCTGGTCCGTCGGCGTTATACATACTTTTGAGTATTTCCCATGCTGCCCTTGCAGTTTCGCACTTCTTTAAATGGAGCAGCTCCGACGGCTTCACACACAAGTTGATCATAGCGAGCGCCTTCCTGTCCGCCACTTCCCATTTCAGCCTGTCATTTGCCGTTGCATCATCGGGACATGCCTTCTCTATTACGTGCCAGTAATCCTGAGTGATCAGAAGGCTCTTCATATGTACTTCCCAAGTATTATAATTCTCGCCATCGAGTTTGTCTATTTGTGTGTATGATAAACTCATATTGAAGGTGAATTGCCAACAATATTTTCACAAACTTTTCTTTATATTTTCTCAGATAAACTGTATCTATATATATATACTGCAACTGGGCCCATAACCCTTGTTAGAGACTTACGCGCGGTGACCGAAGTGAAAGAAAACAAGACCTTCTAGTTCAATAGTCTTTAATTCAGTAAATATATAAATGTAGAACAGGTTTTACAGAAGTAGGTAAGAAGTGTGTATAAAGGAAAGTAGAAGAAGCAGTAGGGTTGTATTTTTAAGTAATCCAACAATACTAAAGCAATTTTTTTTTTTTTTTTTCAAAAAAACGACCCCAATTTCTCAATTATTTATTTAACAGTCGATAAAAAGGTGGAACAAAAAAAAATATTTTGTATACTAGAAACAGCTAAATTGTTGTTTTTGACCTTGCGATTTTTCACAGTCATGAATACTACAACATGCAGGCGGTAGAAACAACAACTCAATTGTTGTTAGTACACAAAATTAACAAAATCAAAAAGCACGTCGGTACGATAGTTGTCGATTATACAGAGACATTAATATTTATCGTGGTGAGTTACTGACTTAGCAGTCAGCTGTTAATTATTTAAATCATTAACAAATTAAAAACATAACTATAATAATTTTCATAAAAATTTGAGCTTGGGCTCATATCGGCATTTTTGAAACTCATTTAGTGCGTTCTTGGATGAAATTTGCCAGACTATGATCAACCCCACACAAATTCTGGAGCAATATAAAAATTGTTTGAAAATAGTCTTATAGGAGGAAAATTAATATAGGAATTTTGCGTTCCTCTGACTCAGAATACAACATCGTAAATATCTATATTGAGGTTATGGTATATACCACAGAATATCCAGCTCGATTTCGTGCGCCTACGTCGTTTTAACTTCTTCTTCTTTAAATGTTTAAATCTTTCAAGTTTGGTCATTTGGTTACAGAAAATTTATAATATGCCGCCTATCAGATCTTTTGCTATGTAGTTAGTTCCTGGTTAGAGTTGCCCAACTTTTTTCGCGTTTTCAAAGCATTTTTTTATCACACATTTCGCTGTTTAAAATTTCAAACTTCAATTTCAACCCCGTTCCTCCTAAACACACTCCTATTTACATAAAATTTTAATAAAAAGAAAATCAAGTCACCTGTCAACAGCCTGAAATAACACAAAAGCATGTACTAAATTCTTACGTCGAAAAACGAAAAACAAAAAAAAACATAAAAACAAAACCACCGCCCAAAAGAAATCAATAAAAAATGCATAAATCACTAAGCATAACCCGTCTTTGAACTTGAGGTAGATAAGACATAAAAACCCAAAATCCCAACTCTATTTTAATATTCAATTGAAAATGGCTAACAAATCGCATTTTGCAACTCCTTTCGCATGTCCTTGTTATAGATACACACACAAACGCACATACACATACATACACACACACATACACTCAAACAAACAAATGTATTGCTTAAGGTGAGTGTCAGACATTTTCGAATTTGTAACAAGAACAATAACACCAACGCCAAAGCAAAGCAAAGCAAAGCAATAATATTGTAAAAGCAACAACAAATAAGCGGAAGCAATCTGCCACGACACGTTGCATATATCCGCAGAAACAACAAAAGGTGTAGATATGTATGTGCGTGTGTGTTTAGCTGTTGTAAGCAACAATGTGTCTCTCTGTTTTACTACCTTCCGCAGCGGATTTTGCTTTCGAACTCTATTGAAAAGCGATAAAAATCGCTATAGCTTTTCCGTGCATGCTTGTGGTTAGGTTATTGTAGTTTTTGTTTGATTGTACCTTATACTAATATATATGTGTGTGTGTGTGTTGCTTTAACGCTTTGTATTCTATAGCACGTTTCAATATCCTTTTGTGGCTTGTTAACGTGTGACGCTTGGCTTTGCTTGGCTTGGTTTCGCATACGAATTTGGCATTGTCTCAGTTAGACAGCTGTTGTCGCTTTTACTGCCGGTGTTTTGTTATGTTTTAGCTGCAAAAAATTTTATGTTGCTTATTTTATCTTCCGTTCCTGCATTGTATAGGTGTACATATGTATGAAAATATGTATTTTTGAGATATTGAATTTTATATTTTTTTGGAGAATCGTTTTTGTATGAACAAAAAAGTCTGCAATAGCTATTGAGGGGAATTTTAATATATTATTTCCGTTACAAAGAAACAAGTGTAAGCAGGAACTTGGAACAAAACAGGTAATCACTATCCTGCAAAAAAATTATATTTTGTGTGGGTTGAACTGTTCATAATTGTTTGATCAGGTCTTATTAAGAGACCAATTGTACACATTTATACCGAAATAGGTACGAAAGCACTAATCCCCTTTCTATCCAAATGTCTGCTTTTAACTCCTATAAGTATGCTACAGGAACAAAAATTGATGTATACCCCTATGAGTATGTTTTTAGATTTAAACTCAATTGACAGCTTTGAAAGCTCTGCGAAAAGCTCGATCAATGCAAAACGTGCTGGATAATAAAAAAAAAATATAAAAAATTATGTTTATTGAATTAACTTAAAAGTTCTTAAAGCACCATGCATGGATGATGCCCTAGATCCATGCGACTTACAACAACAGCATGACCTCGACCTACCGTGTGTTTCTGAGCTCAAAGACTTCAGCAAATTTATTTGCCAAAGTCCAGCCCGGGACTACTATCTTATAGCTTCGTGCTGACATTTTGTATTCCTCATTTTTTTAAAGCTTCCAAATTCTAGACTCAGTCCGATCCTGTTTTTGCTCTAGATGTAGTTTTAATGAAGTTGCTGATGGTTTCATGTTAGCGGTTGTGACTTGGAAGACACTTCTTTCGAGCCTTGAAGCTGATTTGTTCGGCTAGGACTCTTATGAGCCTTTTTCTGCAGTAGGTTTGATTACAATATTCTTGAAGTAGGCCGATAATCTTCTTGAGATCCTCCTCTGTCTAAGAAAAATTCAATCAAAATTTCAAACTTAGACTTTCAGTAAAGAAGAATCTACAAACTTAATCTGAATTTGCAGATTTTTTTGTGCGAAATTTCCTATCAAGTATATGGAAGAAAAAATTCTGGAAATTCAGGAAAAATTTCAAAGTTATTTTCATCTTTACATTATTGCAATAAAATTGAATGAGCAGCAAAGTTTCTTACTCAAATATTTTCTAAAAATTCTGCACTACAAATCTTTACTTTTTTTTTAATTTTTCTCTATGTAAAAGATTTCGTTTTATCTGAAATGAAAATTATAAAAAACAATTAAATACACAAATTTTACGAATACAATTTTATTTTTATTTTTGGTTTATTATTTATTCCACCACTGTATGATATGCTTAAATTTAGAACCTCCTCTTATTTTGTCTTAAAAAAAATTCAATACAAATTTTTAACTGGTTGAGTAGAGTTGAATTTCTCAGAATTTTCAGATTTTTTTAAAACTTAAACATGTAGATATGTACGTCCTATCTACGTTGACGCATATGCTGTCTGCGCACTCCGCAATATTTCTGATAAGCCTTCAAACACATTTTGAAGGGTTGAAAGTCATAGCGCCTTAAAATATGCTTCTAAATAGCCATTTAGCTTATCTTTATGACACAAAGCAGAATTTTTGTTCTTAAAAATATACATTCGGTACTAAATTGTTTGCAGTCAGGTGAAAGATATTTGCTTAAGCGTGCGGAGCATAAATTACTTCCGCATCATTACTGCGACTAATAAAATATTTTAGAAAATTTATCAAAGGAATTTATAAAAAGTTGAAAGTGATGTAAGGAGAGAAAAGCATAAGAGGAAACAAACATTAGACAAAAATTTAAGGCTATGTTTGAAGTGATATTACTAGCTTTAATAGCTAAAAGAATTGCCAGAAGTTTTGTGAGTCGATACCTTAAGGACCTGGGTCCGCCAGTTTGAGCTACAAAAATTCGGTCTTCAAAAAATTTAGCTAAAATTGGAAAATCTATCAGAACAAAAATTCTCTTTAAAATAAATGAATTGCTTGACAAGCTACAAAACATAAATAAATTGACTCTCTGATATTCGTACATATTGCGCTAAGCTCTCCTGCTGTGCATTAACGACCATATCCGCTAAGCGAGTGCTTTCCGTGCAATGACAATAAATATGTGGAGCTTCTGTCAGCGTGTAGGTGTTGGTTGGGGCGAGTGAAAAATTGGTCAGCGGCCAAACAATTAGCACGGAAACAATGAGCCAATATTGGCTGATGGAGCTAAAATGGATTATTACACAAACATAAATTATGCCGTTAGTAGAGAAGTAGCAGTCGAACACACACATTCGCATGGATAAAATTCCAAAAAAAATTGTTTAAACGTATACAATGCAACTGAATTTGTTTGTGTAAGTACAATGACAGAGCAAGCATACCCTGTAGGAAATTTAATAGGAACAGAACAAAATTAATTCTAAGGCATGAGATTAGAGTGAAATCGGTTTGAATAGGTTTCAGGACGCACTGCTGGTATTTTCTCTGCACTGTTTCTCCGTCATTCATCAAGGTCACCTCCTTAATCTGCTATCGAATTTTAGTGCCTGTCTCTTATATACTGTTTCTACTTGAGGTTTCGATTCCGATTTCAAAAAAAAAAATTTCAAAAATAAAATTCCAATTTCGGTTATCAATCAACTCACTTTCGCGACATCCCTAATACGTATGTACATACCAACTTTAAATTTTTCCTACAGGGTTCTTAAAGTTACACACGGCAAATAGCAATCAATATGCATATGTTTGAATGCATGAATGAGCGTGCGCGCAAGTATGCATGGCCACAACGGAAGTGCACTCGATTATTTGTTGTACGATCAACGCATTGACCATATCGGCGACCACGACAAGCGGTGAAAGCCGAACACAATCACAACGCTGTAATACATTTGTATGTGTGTGTGTGTGTGTGAATATTATCAAATGCATATTCGTTTGCAAATGTAAATACGTTACAAATTGTTGGCCAAAAATATTTTAAAGTGTTTGAGCGTTGAGTACTCTAATGGCAATTGCAGCAGCTGACCAGTGCAAGGCAAAAAAAAAAAAACATTCCAAAAAGCGCGGCCATAAGTCCCGGTCATTCAAGTGCAGCGGCGTGCACTTGAAACACTTCCGTCGTTGTTTGCTACTCACATTCGGCTTATAAATAAATGTCTGTCTGTGTGTCTGTGCGTTTGTTTGTTTGTTTTTATGCACCAGCACCATTCATAATGCAGCATTGTTGTTGTTGTTGTGCTTCGTTGCCTTGCACCATCGCATTGTCCACGCTCTTTAAAATAACAATAACAAAATGATTTTTTAAAAATATTTGGCGTCGAGTTTCGTTGGCTTTTTTCGCCAAATTTTCACACACACACACACACACCTTTCATCTCTGGCACTTGCACTTGCACTCACACTCCGCTCTCACTTGAACTGCATTTTCTACTCTTTGTTGCGTTTGTTGTTGTTTTATTGTCAATATTTTTTTTTTGTCGCTCACTTTGTTGGTTGCTTGGTTGGCTGATTGTTGTTTTACTGCATTCGTTCTTTGAATTTTTCACTTGCTGACTCTGGTGCTATCGAGGGATTTGTGATTGCGCACTTTTGAAAAGTGATTGCGGCTTAAAACACTGCGCCTATGTTTAATTCCCAAACTGAAGTACTACTCAAATGAGTCGGTTCTATATGCTTAGTGACTTACGGGGTTTTGCAGTGGGGCTGTTGATTTACTCTTCTCAGCAGCGTGGGTAATGTGGTTATGCTCTTATGACTGCCAAATGGTTGTGGTTTTTCACCCAATAAACTATTTAATAAATTTTTTGATTAATTGTTTGATTAATATGAATTATTCGATTAATTGCTGTTGTTTCGTTATTCTCTTTGTTTGATTAATTTTAATTATTTCTTTAATTTCAGTTGTTTGATTCATTTTATTTATTTGATTAATTTCAATTATTTGATTAATTTTATTTATTTAATTAATTCCACTTGTTTGATTAGCTTCAATTATTTAACTAATTTTATTTATTTGATTAATTTCAAATGTTTGATTAATTTTATTTATTTAATTAATTCCAGTTGTTTGATTGGTTTCAATTATTTAACTAATTTTATTTATTTGATTAGTTTCAGTTCTTTAGTTAATTTTGATTATTTGATTAATTTCAGTTATTTGATAAACTTTAATTTCTTAATTATTTGAAATAATTTGAATGTTTTTAATTAAAAATAATAATTTCAATTATTTTCACATTTTTTTAAGTGCCATTATGCATGATGATTTCTGATTTTTTTAAATTAATTACTTATTTGATAATTTTTGATTAAGACCCTCAAAATGAATTACGGAAAGATTAAAGTTAAAAAACCAAAGATTTAATAACCAATAATGTAAATGAAAGCAAGCTTTTATAAACATAGATGCATTGGGGTGAGCTCGACAAGTCTGTTCTTCGGTTGTATCAGCTGAAATGTTAGTTGGGTAGCCTCGAACTATTTTTATATACATACATACACCTGCTCCATGCCCGCCCTAATGTATTGTTCTTCATATTTACAGTAGGCTCAAAGGCATTCCATAGGTACTTAAAATCAAAGTAATGAAACCGCAGTCGCATTTTTTTATTGAGTTTAAACCCCAACTGTTAAGCAACCAAGTCTGCTACATTTTCCAAAACCGAAACCGATTGTTGCTTTGAATAGTTTGCATTCCTTGATTGCACCGCATTGTATTTGTAGATATGTAAGCCCGTTTCGTTGTGGCTGCGCTGCGGTGTGTTCAATGAATTGTGAATTTTATTTTCAATTGACGTCAATTTGATATTTTTTCTTGTTCTTGTTGTTATTTTTTTCATTTCATTTACTGCAGCACATTCAGGCCTACATATTATGCGCCAACACCTCTCCCAACGTAAGCACTTCTCATTCACATTTTTCACAAGCGACCATTTAAAAAAAAATACTTTTGCACTCACTCACTATTTACTGTTTTCAATGAATCCCACATAGGATACCGAGCAAACATTTAGAGTTTTAAATGAGTCACAAATCGGAATGGATAAATGCAGTTTGAGCCCTTTTAGGAGTCCTAAATGAAATCATTTACTTGCTTTCTGTGTCAGTAGACCGAAGAGGAGGTATGTCTGAGAAATGCCGGAGTCAGGCATAGTTTATTTGATTCCGAAAATATTTATTTTCACTTTTCGGAGTAATTTGTTACAGGTCATAATTCTTGACACATTAGACAGAATCATATAACGCTGTTATATATATTTCTGAGACTCATATAAACCATATGTATATTTCGGACTCATATCGGACTCCTATAGTCAGACCTTTCTAATAGTATCCCAGTTCAAAAATACCAAAGCGCTCTGAAATAATTATTTAAATCGAGTCCATAATTTGAGGCTTATTGAAACTTGGAGCTTTAATAAAAGCATAAAAACGCTCCAAAAAACTCCGTAATTCATTTAAAATAAAACATAAAACACAATTTCGTCAAATTCGGAGTAATTTTTTAATATTTTTTGTTGACTTTTTTTACTGCTTTTACCTCAAATTGGTCCATCTCTAAAGGAAAAGCTCCGTAGTCTTTTTCGCTTCATTTGGCTAGCTAGAATCTAACTCACATATTTCGTACTTCTATCGGACTGCTAAACTACGAGCATTCCAATATTGTTTGCTGGGTATAATCGAGCAATGTGAGTGTGTGTATGTGGCCTTGTGGTGTGTGTGGTTCTGCATCTGTTCGATTCCACTCAATTCACCTGCATTGTCTCTATGATGACTTTATTATATTTTTCATTTCTGTTGCATTTTGTTTTCCTATTGTTTCGAGTGCACAAACACATACAAACATACACGCATACATACATATGTATAAATAAAAAAATAATTTTTTTCAATGCCATCAGAAATATTTTTATTGAGCTCTACTGCCATTGTCAATTGGTTGAAATTTTTCACTTTTTGATTTTTCTGTCCTTCATTGACAATGAGCGGAAATGAATTATGTTGCCGTGCATGCGGTGCGATGCAAAAGTAATCATGCCATTGCCGGTGCATTTTCACAGTTTATTTTAGCTCTTCACACTACATTCAGTTGGTTTTTGCAGAAGGTGGTAAATGCGCAGGGCTGGGGGTCAGGTTACAATTTTCGCTACTCGAAGCGTAGTTGCGGCGTATGACCAGTGAGGCAACATCAGACAAATAAATCAACGCTTGCGCGACTTTATTGTTTGTTAAAATATTGTGGTATAATATTTTCTGATCAACGGTGATAAATAATAAAGTTCGCGATTGGATAGATAAGTGACTGTGCAATATACAATTTGGCAAGCGCTTATAGTAAGCGAATATAAAATATTTTATGATGCACAATTGAACAATGTGACATAAACACAAATAACAACACAAACGTGATATGTTAGATAGGGAATGTAGGCAAAACTCACACTAGTTCTAAACAGATGTGCTTCGAAACCAGTACCAGTTTGCACTAAATCTCTCCCAGAAAAAATATTCCTGTGACGAATTCCTTAAGTATATAGTAATTTAGTCTATAGCTCTAATGCAATATAAAAAGTAAATTTTTATTTGTGTAGCATACTTTTAGGGGTGTACGTAAATTTTAGCTATTGTTGCATACTTATAGGAGTTAAAAGTAACCATTTGTGTAAAAAGTTTATAAGTACTTTCGTACCCGTTTCGCTATAAATGGCTACAACTGGTCTCACTCAAAATGAGAAAAATTGGTATTAGTCTCGTCCTCCTCTGTGACTCATCCCGATGGCATCCGAAACTAATCGCATTTTTTGCAGGTTACCGTTATAAATTCCCTCCATGGTGCACACACATACATACATACCTATTGATATACATGTGTGTTGAAATACTGCATTTTTGTTATTCGCTTAAGCGCAGTCACTAGACAACAAAGCTCGTTTAATTTGAAACAAAGATTTTGATTTATTAGAATATTTTGGAAATAAAATTCTATAGCATAGCATATGATTAGGCACGCATAGACATAAAAGACCTTAAATAAAAGTAATCCAAAATTATAGAACGCAACTAGGATGGTGTAATGCGGGGAAAGTGTAGGATCACGAAAGTTATTTCCCCTAAGCAAGAGTAAAGATTATTTTTAGCGTACATCTTAGGTGTTTAATAAAAATGTTCATGCCAGAAAATAAAAATAAAATTAAGAGGGAAGAGTTGTACTACTTTTTTTTTCAAGACTAGTGTGAAGCCAGATGAAACTTTCTGAAAACAAAAAAAAAAAAAAAATGTGTTTTCCCTCATATTCTGCTCTCACCTCTCTTTTTTTACTCTTATATCTCTCTTCTTTCTATTTCTAATTCAAACCTACTTTCTTTGCGTCTTTAAGTCATTTCTCTTCAGACTTGTCATGAGCTTTCCTCGAAACGAAAAAATGTATTTTTGTTTGTAATTTTTTGTGACTCGTCACCCAAATTCTGCTTAGCATTAGATAGGCTCGTCTTCAAGATAAAACCATTTATGAAAGAGCTAACCAAGGAATTAGTTAACCAAATATGGTAGGTGGTAGGGACCCCATACTACTTGGAGTCTAATAGATTAATAACAGGTAGAGACCATCCAACAATATACATATTTAGCTGTCTTCTCATTCAAAAAGTCGAAAAGAAATTAATCACCGTCACCTCCCCCGTGGAATAGTTATAGTGTACTGGCCATAATAAGGAAAGCTCCCTGGAATGCTCCCATGGGATAGTTAACATAGCAAGTGATTTAACACTTGTTTTAACCAGGTTGCCATCGGCAATGGTCGGAAACAATCCGACTTTTTGTGAACCATAATTTATTATGAGTGAAAATGAAGCTCTCTTCGAAGATGTAAAGTAAAATAGAAACAGCAAACCACAAATCGAAAGCTCGCTCAATGTAACCTTGTAGGTGTATCGTATTATTTTTTTTTTTTGTTTAGCTAGCTTCTGAAACTATAATACAAAGTTGTGACCGAGAGAGAAAGAAATTTTAAGTTTTGGGAGTATTTTTATATTTTTCTTCTTTTCTTTTTTGTGTTTTTAGGAATAAAAGTTCGAATAGAGTTTCATAATAAAATCAAGGAGTAGCTGAATGAAACAGAATTGAGCATTATTGAGATCACTTCGTAATGGTTTACCTGGAGTACTTTGGGAGCATTTCAGAACGTTTGGGAACCCTTTCATAATTATTTCATGATTATCTCGGCACTCTTTTGGGATTTTTTTCATACTTTTTTTGGACCATTTTGGAACATTTTTAGTATCAAGTAATTTTGGTATATTTTAATCACAAAAAAAGTCCTGAAATTATCTTGAAATGGTCCCGAAAAGAAATATTTCTAAGACCATATCAAGAACTAATTTCTTTTACGAACTAAAACTTGGCTTTTAAACTTTTGAGTCCACATTTAAAATTTTACTCATTCGCATAAAAAAATCTCTCAACTACCAACAACTTGTCTACATACTACTAAGCCGTAAATGTCCCCAACCCCCACTCCCACTCCAGTCAAAGTAACACAAATTTGTCAAAGATTGCCAAGATTGAAAACGTAACAATTTAAAGCGATAAAAATAAAATAGGATTTAGCAAATAGATTTTCACTTTGACGCCCTCATTCGAAGCATTTCAATATAAACAAACTAAGTAACAGATTGAAAACGAAATGCAAAAGGAGGCAAATGGCAGCGAGAGCGCATTATCAAATCTAACAAATGCCTTCTGTGAGAAAAGTAAAAAAGCAAAAAAATCAAAAAAAAAAACAAATAAAAATAAAAATAACTGCTACAATTTGCATCACAGCACAAACACACACACAAAGTGAAAAAAGAACAACACTTTTGCACTCCCCAAGGAGCAAAGGTGACTGCGAGTAGGAGTATAGACTGTCGCACAAATTGCGAAAAATTGCCAAAGCTCACCGAGCTTACATCAACACCTTCAACCCTTCTGTGATTTGCTGCTAATATTTTACATTTTTTCACATTTTATTTCCTATTGACAACGTCAAGCGTTCACTGGCAAATACTGAGCAGTAAGCGACGTGCAATGTGGAAGGATTATCCTGGCAATGGAAATTTACACAAACGCCACAGTGACAACATTTTCCTTTTATTGGCCATTAAAGAGACTTAGCGCTTTGGCTAGATTTGCGTGTGTTGTGCATCCTTGCTCCTGTCGTCCTACTCACAGCAGTGTCGTAGAGTAATCGATGTGCTTTTATGCGCCTGCAAGTATGCAATGACATTGGCAATACGATGTAGACGGCGTAGCAGTGGCGTAGAGACGCGAGTCACGAGGTGTTTATTGAATTGGCAACACTTTCAATTTATTGCATATTTCTTTGCCATTTCACGGCTTTTCTCACTTTGTATTATTGCTTTATTTGTCTACTAGATTCTCTTGTTGTTGTATTTGCTTTAAATATATATGCGTATTCGTATAAAGTTCAAAAATCCTTTGACAAACAAGTCGAGAAAATAATAATTTGTTTTCGATTTTATGAGGATTAGCTGAATTTATTTGGTCTTATGGTCTTCTCTGCTATCCACAGTACAAATACAAATATACGAGTACTTACTTGCTGCTAACTAAGGCAAGTTATTCGATTTCATGTTGTGATATTTATGTCGTAAGGTGTTTATTGCTCTATTTATAGTATTAAAATAAATTCTTATTTATGAGCGCAATTGGCGCATGAGACCAACATTGAAATAAAAAATGTATTAAAAATTAAGAAAAAGAGAGAAGAAAAGGAAAATTTCGTCCTTGAGATAGCATAGTTTGAACTTTCCATACCAACTTCTATTAGACATTAACGGTCGAGAGGCGAAAAATTAAAATTAAACAAGGCATGAAAAATGTTTGCATACTTTAAGGCGGTAAATTTAAAATTTTCCCTGTACTTCTTTAATTTCTTTTTGCAAAGATTTTTCCCAAGACTTGCATTAGTTAAATTTTAAAAAGAATAATTGTCTTCAATGTTTTAACACTTCAAAGACTACTCATAGAGAGAGAAGACCAAAGCGATACCTTCAAAAAATATTTTAAAAACGCAAAAAAATGTAAGTTTTCACTTTATAAGACAAAGAAAATGATAACGCAAAAATCACGGTACAAATTTGACTAAATCATGAGCATGAAGACAGCGAATAGTGTTGGAACTGGATTGAAAAATTGTCAGTACTTTATTATGTAGCATCCTTATGAACATCCTGTTAGACGCGAGATGTGGAAACTGGCGTTGGGGCATAATTTGCCCTAAATTTTCTCATGAAAAGCTACACCTCAAAATCGTTTGCATTTCCCTAAGGACGTATAGCGAAAGGAAAATTCATTTAGTCAGTTGCTTTATCCAAAACACATTATAATTGTCATACATCAAGAGGAAGATTACACTGTCGCTTATGGCCAACAAGTGGCAACACATTTCCGTAAAATACCCACGCGAAAAATCATGTGACTAGTCGCTAAAGAGAGTGAAACAGGACTAATCTATTTAGTCTACAGTTGGGAGTGAATTTTTAGTTGTGTAGCATACTGAAAGGGGTGTAAGTCAATTTCAGTTTTTGTAGCATACTTATAGGAGTAAAAAATATCCATTTGTGTAGAAAGTGGATGAGTTCTTTCTTAAACGTTTGGGTTGGGTGCTCAAACAAATTTTTATAGTTCAACCTGTAAAAAATGATCTGGTCGCATTCTCCTTTAAGACTCATCCCAGATGCATCCGAGACTAAAATGAGGAGGGATATGTATCTCACAAAAACACAAACATATGCAGCTTTATAGAAATAAATAAATAATTACATGCTTTTGCGCTTTTATAAAATCTGTTCATGGTCGCGCGGCCAATATGCAACCACTCCCGCCCAACAACAATGCAAAAAAAAGAAAAAATGTATTTCATTCTCAAAATGAAGGTGCGATAAGATTGGTTTGGGTTACAACAGCCGAAGCGTATTTATACAGAGTAAATGGCAATGCAAATGTAAATTACAGCAGCTCATTTGAATTCAGTGTGGTGGGAGTGCTGCTGTCTGGTGCAACATTGCTGCAATGCAAATTACGGCCAATAATGTAATTGCAACTCATTACGAGCATGCAATGCAACAGCAAATGCTGATAAGACAAATGTACTATGGACATTATATTAAAAATATTTATGTGCTCATATGTTGCATGTATGTATTTATATATATATGGATGTATGTATGTATGTATGTGTGTGTGTAGACTTGCAAGGCTGTGTGCTGCACTCGAATGCAGATGGTGTTGCAATTTCCTTTATACTTTTGTGGCACATAAAAGTACTTTAGTGCAAGCGTTTGTTGCTGATACTGTTGTTGTTGCTTTTGTTGCCGTAACCACTACCAAAT